>JAAEAF010008155.1:0-61657 GCA_011037195.1 Triatoma infestans | reverse complement strand
GAGTTTTCATCGGATATGTAAGTTATGAGGCTACAGACCAAAAAAGTAGTTTCACGAAATTAATGTGTGTTTGTGTGTGTGTGTGTGTGTGTGTAGTCAGCATAATTCAAAAATCAGAAAATAGCAGAAAGTTCAAACTTAATATTTAGTTTAAGTGCTATCAGAAGTCGTGACAATAAGGTGAAAAATCGGTCAATCGGAAGTACCACTGACTAAATAAATATTTCAGTTTTTTACGATTTGCTTGAAAATAGCTGCAACGATTTTCTTCAAACTTTGTATATATATACACTACACTCTTATACATATATGTCTTTTATTTGAAACTTTCTTCTTGAAAAATGCATTTAAGAGGAGCTTTGGGCGAAGTAAAGAAAAGTTTATGCATTCCTGTAAGTGCTATTCTAGTTTATTATACGATTCCATCATATACTCGTATATAATAATAATTAGAATTAAATGCAAAAATTCCGAGATTGAAGAAAATCAGTTGTCTGGAAGTGGGGGTGGGGCTTTAATGAAATTGCTTTTGCGGTTTTTTGCGATTCTCCATAAAGATATCAACGGGTTCAATTAAACTTGGTATACCAACTATACATTCAGAGACCTATCACTTTTGTTCTAGAAGTCTAGATGGATATGTTTCCACCAATAAAGTCGTTTATTACAAACAACAATTAAATATTTATTAAACATTATAATTTGGAAGAAAATTATTTAACAATATATGTATATTGCAGTAAGAGAAAGCCGTGTGCGTGCTTTCACACCAGATTTTTGTGTGTGATTTTCTTGAAACAAACACATAACTTTTATCTCAAACCATTTCCCCGGGAAAATTTCTATTAGGCAGGTTTAAGATGGAGTTGCGATATAATCTTTTTCTATTCAACCCATCGTGTAATCCCCAAGTTCTTTTATGACATTAAGGGCAAGTAACAATTTAGTAAACATTCCGATTCAAAAGAAAATTCATCAATTGGAAATGAGATTGCTGTAAGATAAAAATCTTGTGATAATATCGTATCTGATTTATTTTTAATGAGACTAGGGTCATTGCAAAAGTTCTCGTACGATAAGAATTAGGTCAAATAAAAATTTATTCACTCTACGATATAATTGCCTTCGGTTTCAATAACCACTTTCCAGCGATCAGATCCTTCTAACTAAAAAAAATCTGAAGGTTTTTCTTTAAAAAAGAATTTAAAGAATTTTTTATTGATAGTTTAGATGTAAATAATTTTCCGTTTAAATGATTTTTGTAATGAGCGGAATAATGAAAATCTGATGAAGCAAGTTCAGGGGATTGGGGAGATTGAATAAAGACGTTGTTCCATTTTGAATTCCTCCCTAGTTTGTCAAAAGACGTGTGAAGTCTGGCATTAAAACAATCCATTTTCTATTGGCGAAAGTAGAACTTTTTTTGTGAATGGCCGGTTCATCTAACTAAAGACAATATTCAATAGAATTAATGGTTGGTTTCATTGTTGTGAAATAGTTCGTAGAAGATAACAACCCGACAACTTCACCAAATTGACAGTAAAACTATTTTAGGGTGCAAGCCAGGCTTTGGCATAGATTTACCAGGTCCGCTTCCTAATGACCCCCAGCCTTTCGATCTCAATGCATTCTTGGATTGAATCCATTTTTTATCTACCGTAACAAGGCGACCCAAAAATCGTTCACGATTTTGTTTTTTTAGCAATGTAAGGAAATCAGCGACCCGGAACATTTTGTTTTCTTCGCTTAGACGGTGGAGACCTAAACTACAAGCTTGGGAAACATATCCCAACTATTTTACATGACAAAATGCTGTTGATACATTACAGCGATCTGCTGAGTTGTTGTTCGAGGATTTTCGGTGATGAAATCTTGAACATACACATCATCAAGCATGGTCGAGCGACCAGACCCCGGTCGGTCTTCCAAGTCGAAATTTTCTTGCCTAAATTTTGCAAACCACCATTACACTGTAATTTCTGAAGAAGACATTACCCACGTACGCATTACGCATTGCAGTAAAAACAGGAAATAAAATAAAATAATAAACGAAAATTAAAAGGTGAGAGGAGGGCGCCCTTTATAGGCTTTCAAGTCCCCCTGGTGGGTTCTGTTAAATAAAAATAAATGAAATAAAGTGAAATTTAAAAGAAAATTGAGTGAATATTAAGTGGACTGTATATGTTGAATAAAGAGTAAAGAATAAAGAGTGTGCCAATGGACTCATATAACATGAACAAAATGAATATTTTATTTTGCCGGGAGAATCCGGAGACACTCACTCGACAAGAAATCACCTCATTAACACTAACCCCGAGGAAAACCAGAAGTGGCAACACTTGGGTTTTAACGAAAAGGAAAGCGGAGTAGTTTTATACTGTATAAGTAGAAGGTGCTGTCTACTGCATATATATATTGCTCGTACGAGTGTAAAATAGTGACTCACTTATTAACACTAATTCCCCGAGGAAAACCAGAAGTGACAACACATGGGGTTTCACGAAAGGAGAGCGCAGTGGTCTAAATTGCATAGGCAAATTACATTCGCACATATACGTTGCACCTATGTTACTTGTCTGAGCTTTAACTAGTGACTGACTTGAGAGGGCAACAAAGGGACTCCCCCTCTCTACAATTAGGACACTAGCTATAGATTTATAAATTATTATATTTTAACGGCGGCAAATTCAAATACGGATAAATACCGAACAGGGAGTTTCAGAGGCTTAAAATTAATAACTAAATGCTGTTACTGTTGCACTATAATTAATATATATACATTTATGTTTCTAAGGACTTGACTTAAGAGATTAAGAGACAGGGAATGAACTCAATTAGAGACTGAGAAATAGGCAAGTGGCTGATGTGTAGACTAGACATTTGTGGTTGGATGATCGCACGGAAGGTGTCTTCGCTCTTCAAAATGGTGATACAATAGGGCCTCCACGGTCCTTTTTGCCTTCAATTTAGACCCCTGTGGTAGGGGAAGTAGGACGGTGCTTCATCCCCAACCCTTGGTTGGCTTCGTTTCCTTTTATACGACCTTGGCGTACCTTGCGGACAGCAGGGAATTAATTTCACTTGTAATATGCCATCGCACACATATTTTTGAATGTAGTCCGCACATTGAACCTTTCCGAAACTCATACAGCATAATATGTCTAAAAAGCACGTATCAGTGTACTCATATTTTTAATTTTGAAGCGTGCAGTAAAGATGTTGAAATTCAGCTCTGAATTAGTTTCAAACTATCCACTCTGACATCATGTTTTTGTATAAATGAATGGGATTAATTGTGTTTACATTATTAGGGTTTATAGTCAAAGGTTAAGGGTTTGAAGTCTTATTAAAACTTGGTAACAGGACTTTTACAAGGACTTTATATTTAGAGTAAAATTTAATTAGAAGTTCAATACGAAGTTCAATACAATTAACTATATTGATAAAGTTTGATAAAATTCAAGAAAATTAAAAAAATGAGATAATTGTAAAAAATTGAATATTATCAATGTCAACAGAAAATAAATAATCTTTCCCAATGAAATAAATGTTCAATTCAATTAATTAATTAAAGTGATAATGTAGAACGTGTCCCAATAAGAGAATCAATTATCAATTTAATCAGAAACTCTGATTTCCAGCAACTTTCTAAATACTGTCTATCTGTTTTTTTTTTTGTTTTTTTTCATTGGATAAATTTATCTTGAATAAACCTTCATTATCAGACAATGTAGTTTACGTCATGGCAATTTTATTATTATTGGATTGATAATGAAAGTTACAGGAACGAAATTAATTAAATATTTTTAGTAAATTATGTTTGTTTAATTTATTTTTCTGGAGACATTATTATTATTATTATTATTATTATTATCATTGTCATTATTAGTATTACAACTTTTGTTGTTTTTCTTTCTTGGTTTCAAATGTCACATTCAATAGAAAATGTGCATTTTATAAACTTCCAAAGAGTAATATAAAATTCGTAATCCGGTAAATCGATTTTCTTAAAATACGGAATTTAAGCTTAATATTAATTACTTTCTTATTAATATTATAATAAACTATAGAGTCACACAATATATTTTAATGGCACATTAGAGGAAAGTCTAACGTCACCCCACTCCAGAATACCAATTAAATAAATTTTGCTACAAAAATGGTTTAGAGAAAAATTGTAGCTCCTTATATGGTTAGTTGATATACCAAATTTAAGAAAAATCAAGTGAGTCGTTTTCGAGGAAATCGCTAAAAACTGAATATCTATTCAGTAACATAGTACTACATCCGGTAGACCGATTTAGATCAGAACCTTACTGTCGCGTCCTCAGGCCGCATCTAAACGAAATACCAGGTTTGAGCATTCAGAGATTTTTGCGATTTTGAAATATTTTGTTCACATAATCACGCAAAAAATCGCTAAAATTACTTTTTTCCATACTCAGGGGACCTCAAAAACTGTATTTCCTGGAAAAACCCAATTTCAGAAATTTGACACGCTCGCAACACTTCCTCTTTTTCCAGGAATAAGTAGAAAGATTACTTCTACTTACCAGAAGTAAGAGAAAGCAAAAATGGGGCAGCACGGAAACATGGTTTCAGAATTCAATCTTCTCTTTGTTTGTTTATATTCATAGGTTTTCTCAGTGCCGCAACAAAAGAATTACTAGAGGGAGCACTAACAGAAAATAAACCAAATATACATATACTTCCTCATACTAGGAGTAACAATCCGGAAACATTCATTGACCCAAGGTATTAAAATATATTTCGTTATTTATTTCTATTTAATTTAGCCTCGCTGTTTTTATAATCTTTTAATTTCCCTTTATTCTTTGTTCCAAAGAAAATTTTGTAGAAAAATAGCTATAGGGAATTCACTAAAAGTTTATAAAAAAAAAAAAAAAAAAAAAAAACCCTTTCTAGAAAAACTCCTTCTTTTCAACCTGTACCCGTCTGGTGTAGAAGATTTCTTTTTTAAACACGGTGCTCAAAACTTTAGTGTATCTTCTGATTGCAATTTATTATTATTAGATTATTTTTGGCTTTTCACATTCTGATTGATATTCTCAGTAATTATTCAGATCAAAAATTGTTGACTGTTAAGAATACAAAAAGAATTAAGTTACATAAGAGCAGACTTAAAACGTCAAAATACTTCATATCAATGGTGTGATAAAAAGAATGAAAAGTTTTAATTATCTTAGCTTTGTTCTCCGAATCGATTAACTTTTTTACAAGCTGCTAATCAGGCTTATTCTAAGGTTAATATAATAAGGATCCTTTCTAAAATTCTTGGAATTCTGGAATTCTAAAGTGAGACTTATTGAAGAGATTGTTCACAGCAAGCTATTATATGGCTGCTGGTATGGCGGTTTGCGCAAACCTTATTATAGGCTATCTTTCTCACTAGATGTTAAAAACTTTTACTTTTGTTTATTCTTACAGTGTCAAGTTGCCATCTAGGAAAGAGTGGTTAACTTTGGGTCCATCTGGTGTAATACCTGATAATTATCTGGTATTTTATCCGTCGTAGCATGCATATTTAGGTTCTTCCTAAACATAATGAATGACCAAATAAACTATAATTCAGGCACACTCTTTAAGGTCATTCCCCACACCTAACAATATTACAAACATACCAACAACTAATATACAACACATATCTATGGATATGTGTATATGTGTATACATATACACATACCCACCCACACATTATAAAAAAAAATTGCATGATGCATGCACCTCTTATTAAATTCTAACCTGTGGAACCAAATTTTCTTATTTCCCTGATTAAAATACAGATTATTTGCATGATGCTGTTAAATTCTCCTACCGTGCCCTATTCTTAACAAATGTCACAATCTCTCTAAACATATTCTTACTATAATTTAAACAAAAATTAATCTCATTTAAAAACCAGCATGATAATAAAAAACGAATACATTTGATTTCCTCTAATATTTATTTTAACTCTTCTCCAATTCGCCGTTGCTGCCAACCTTCTTACATATCAATTTACTTACATAATTTCTTGTATTAACCCTGCTTGTATTTCACATTTATGTAATTACTTGTACAAGCTTTTGACTGTCCATAAACTTTGTAGTGATGGGACAGTTCGAGCGGAGTCGGTTCACTGGAACGAATCCAGTAACGGAACGAGTTGATTCAAATCCCTATTTTTAAATAAACTGATTCCAGCAAAATTAAATGAAATTTTTATTATTTAAAATTAAATTAAGGCAGGTATAGCACGAAAATTAAGTATTAAACTGAGTTGTGGCCATGTTGAAAGAACCAGTGACAGGATTCTAACTTAATATTTTGTAACCTCAAACCATACTAACAATCCTGGTGAGCTTAAAATACAGATGGTTGGGCGGTGGGAGTGAATTCCTAGTATAATTTTTTACGGTCAATATTTCATAGATTGAATAACCAGTATACACTAATACTGAATTATTTCCATTGCATAGAAGCATAAATTATATTTCGACAAAAAATTATATTCAACTTAATAATATTTTTTCTAAATATATACATATAGAGAGCTATCTGGAGTTAGAAAAGGGAAGATGGATTCAGTTACAGGCAGCAGTGAACTTGGAACGACTTTCTGAATCTGACTCCAATCTGGGCACTCTCATTGGTTGAATCCCTGGAACCGTCTGGACCCGAAACCGGAGTTGATTCAGATTATTTGGTTCCGAAGTGAACGAATAAATCAAATCACTGAATCTAGCCAATAGAAACGCTTGAAATGGAACCGACTCCACGAACTCGTTCCAAAGGCAATGGTGCCTGTAACTGAATCCATCTTCACTTTACTAACACCAGATCGCTCTCTACGTTTATATATTTTATTTTTTAAATATTCTACAAGGTTTATTTGAAATGTTAATCAGAAAAATAATAAAAAAAAGTTACAATCACTCTAAAAAAATATATAACAAATGAATGAGATACATGAAGTTTCATTTCATGAAAAAATATTTCTAAAGGGCATGAGAAGTGGGTATGGAAGGTGGAGGAGACTAAAAATATTAATCAGTTTCAGATTTCAGTTACTGGTCAGAGTCCGAGCTGGAGCCAGTGTTAAGTTACAAACGATCAAATAAGAAATCAAATTTAAAAAACTATCATTGGTCATAACTAAAATTAAAAATTTAATCGCCCAAACTTTACTTATTAATTCAATAGTAAAATTTGGTTTAGTTGTAACTAAAAATTAAATTTTTAATCAACAGATCAGTTTTCCACAACTAAAAATTAAACAATTCAAAATTGAATTGATTAAATTAGATTAAAAAATTAATTCAATCAATAAATGATTAAATTTTAAATTGAATGCACAAGTGCATGATTACTTTTTGGTATAATTAATTATATAAATATTTTAATATTTAATAGATTATTTTTCTTTTAACATACAAAATCTGTTTCTAACATGAGAGCCGGGACCAGCTTTTTTTACTACACACTACCATTAGGAATTACCATTATAATTCCATACTTAGGAGAAGCTCGGGTAGTCCCTAAGTGAGACTATGCCCGCTGGAGTTTCCGTCCTTAAAGGACATTTTTAATTACACCTTATGTATTTATTCTCTCAAACTGTATTTGCGAACCCAGTTTCATGGAAAAGGCCCCGCTTATATATTTTCGTTTGGCATTTCCAGGTGTTTACTTGTAGGGATCCACAAAAATTATGTACAGACAAATTTAGAACCCGTTATTTCCACTTTCGATTGACGGTTCTGAACGAAACCTTTGCGTTATCCTATAATGCAATTTTTTACTAACTGATGAAGTTAATTACATATAAAAAATTTAATAAAAACCCTGAAGGAAAAGGAACCGTGGAACGAGTTTATGGAGTCGGTTCCGATCCTGGAACCGATTCAAATCCAACGAATCCGATAGCGGAGTCGTTTTGCCCATCACTAAAACTTTGTATCGCCTTACTTCAAACTTTATCTATTCCTATTAGAACAGTATACTCCTGAAATAACTTATCGCCCCCCCCTAATAAAAATAACTTGATAAGACATTGAGCATACTTTACAACACTATTAAAAATTTAGTTAAGGAGTATTCTGCAAAATAGTAAACAAATTTATTATACACTATTTTTCTATTGTCTAATCATAACTTACAATAATTCCATTTTGCCATTAATCACATACACATAGTATCATAACCTTATAACCTCCCCACATAATTATATACAACCAACAAGTGTGAGTAACAAGTAACAGTAACATTACGTTGAAGTGAACTCTCTACACGAACTTGGTTAATTTGCTCTGACGATGGATGAAAATCCGAAACCGGTCAGGAACAACCTAAATATGCATTCTACGACGGATAAAATACCAGATGTTCTCCAGCATTGCGGTTCCATCCACATATTCAGCCTGGTAATTATTTCAGTTGCTACAAGGATGGTTCTAGAATGCAAGGTAATTCTGGAGCTGCCATCTATTTTGAAACGGTAGATCACTTAGTAATATCGCATGGTGAATGGGCCACTATTTTTGCAGGATGTCATGCTATTCTTCGCTGATGAGCGGGTACTTCACTCTAATTTGAAAGAGGTTTATATCGGCTCGAATACTGATGCTCCGTCGGAGCATTGAGTTCTTGTATCTTGACTTCAAAATTTGTATTAAAGTGTTCCAAAAGACTAGAAGAGCTATTTTTTTTAAAAAGATGTGGTTCTACTCTGGGAATCAGATCGTATAGGGGGAATCATGGAAATTTAAGAGGTAGGTAGGTTAACAAAATTAAGCACCTCTCTCTTCTTCATTGGTTCCAAAACTTCTATTAGCTTCAAAGCATTCATCCCTATAATAAGTTTAGTGGGCTGTCGGCAGTCTAAGATGCTCATTAGGGGGTTCGGACAAAGCTAACGGAGGAGGCGGGAGATGTTGCTGTATTTTTCACGGACTTCTCTCAGGCCCTATCCGGACTTTTCAGGTGGAATACTGAGTATTATAGTTTGAGAAGTAATCTCTACATGATGAGGCTTATGCCAGACCCTTTTTGTAGTGTTAGTGAGGCAGAGCAAGAACACTCATACATACGATTATGTCAGATTCTTGCGTTGTGAAGATTCAAATAGTTATAGTTGCCAAGTTTATAACTACACACAAGTTGAAATTGCCTTTGCAACGACTTTTTCTCCACTAGTAGTTACAAGTTTCAACTATAATTTCAGTCGGAACAAAAAATAATACAGCAAAGAGCAACTACAATTATATTTCTAGGTGTTAATTCTAATTACATATCAAACTGTAGTTTATAATTTGTAATTGCAATTACATTTTGCCCAACTGTGTTTTACTTTCATAAACCTATTACTTTATACGAAACATTATTTTCTGGAACAAATTTATTCTAGGGATGTTTTGGCGAATTAATTAGCCTTAAGTTTATATCGCTGACACAAGAGAGTGGTCTGACTGAAGGCCTACCATGCAAACCAATTCCTAAACCGAGATATATAATACCCACCACCTATGTTCATTTGTAATGCTCAGATAAAGTAAAAAATTGTAATAGATTTCCGGCGGCGTGTCTTGCCTGCAGCCGGAATCATAAGGCAGTCCGCCCAACAGCTATGTCACTGAACACGTCACATGAGGCGTAACACATATTCCTACCACAAGCTATTCAAAACTTATTCACCATAGGGGTGGTCAAGATTTGCCTACCTTAACCCCTAGGAGATTTGGAAGGAGAAGTAGGTGAAGTTTCAACAAGCATGCATATTATCAGGTTCAAAATATTTAGTCTCGTATGCAGTCATCAAGAAAGCATTTTCGAGATATCAATTTTATTCACGTTACCAGTTTCTATATCAGTGCTGTAAAATCCTTGCAGCATTCATTTCTCAGTCAATGTAGCTGGTGATTATTTCATTGTACTTTCCTCTATCATCTATTTTCTGTCCAACCCATAAAAAAATATCCATCACAAAATTATTAAAAAATTTGTCAATTAGAATTGTCATAATTGCAATTAAAGACAGTCGTGTGAATTTTTCACACGAGATATTTTTATATGAATATATTGTATTAGATGGATTACGAAGTAGGTAATAACATTCTTTCACATAAAGTGGAAGTTCATTTGTTTCTTTCTTCTAGTTCCATTCCAAGCATCTTATTCGTTTAATTAGGTGCCACAATAGAAAAGGTGGTATAGACATTCAGACTGCTCTCCTGGGTTGTAAAGCGGAATTGGGTTCCACTGTCTTCTATATAATGTGGTAATATGTGAGTGAAGTACAGCTTTGCTGTCCAAGACACCTGCTCGTTATTTGGAAGTAAAACACGCCTGACAATATGGGTATTATTTAATTAATAATATACTTTTACTTAACTCGTTTAATTGAAATAATTTTTTTTATAGTAGATTTACACAGACATAATGTTAGAAATATTATTGTTCTTATATAATTATCTAATTAAATTCATAAGAAAAAGAATTAAGAATTAATTAATACTAGTAACATTAGTAAAACTTATAGCTTGTTCAGAGTCATATTATTTTCATTTGGACATATGTGACAAAATTAAAAACGTATGGAGTGATTGTACGGTTCGCGAAATAAATGCGGAATTTAAAGAGAACGTAGCCAATCCCTATTTTATGTTTATGGATGAGTAGTGGAAGACCGAAATGGAAAAATAATAGTTTTAGAAAATAGTTTTGTGAAAATTAGATAGTTCAAATAGTGTATTTAGTGATGGGTACGAGCCAGGTATACTACAATCTAGGTCATTGCTATTAGGAAAACAAAGGCACAAAAACCCGTTAGGTTAACTCTTTTGTAAAAGAAAATCCCCCGCTAAAGAGAGCATTCCTTCAAGACAGATTTGTTGTAGACACCAAGGAGAACACATCAGAACTGTACCAGTTTTAAGTTATAACATAAGAGTTATTCCAGTTATTATAATTATAAGCTTATTATTATGATATTTTAAAGTAACTTAATTTCTCTTAGAGAATATATCTATTTTAAAAACAGTGGTGCTCTCTTGATTATTACTAATACTTCTATATCAAATATACATACAAGCCCTTTTACTAAACCGCTCGTGCTACACACTACCACAACACACATCACCAATAACATTTCAAACCGCTCGTGCTACTACAAACATACAAACACATCCACAACTACATTTCAGATGAATCCAGTTCGAACCATGGATGGTGCCGTATGGAATCCCCAGACTGGGATCTCCAAGAAGCTTTAAAATAATGCCTCGGCATATACGGCGGAATTGATAGCTATTTGGACAGTCATATGTCAGGCAGATAAGATTAAAGAGAGGGACAACATTGTGGTAGTTTTCAATGATTCAAGAAGTGCACTTCAGAAGTGATATTAATAGACCCAATAATCATAGAAATAGCGATTAGTTTAGAGAATGCTGCAGGAAGAATACATGTAGTATGGGTTAAGGGCATGCTGGGATCCAAGGGAATATCCTGGCAAAAGATACTATTCAGTTGGATCAAGAAATTCCGGTAGCTAGTTTGGGAGATTTTAGTAGTGCCTGAATAGTCGGTATTTAGAATTATGGCAGGACCAGTATGAAATGAATCTACAGGCAAATATTATTCAGCCATACTTAGTTCAGCTTCAAACCTTAGTTCGAAGAATTGAATGGAGAAAGGCGTTTTTATACCACGTTAATGCGATTGAGATTTAACAATAATCTCACCAAATCGCACCTTAATAATTTATATCGTAAATAGTCACAAATGCGATTGCTGTAGAAGGGAGGATGGTGACATCAATCATATAACTCTTTAGCTGTAACAAATATAGTAAGAAAATAAAAAAGTTTTTAACCAAACTGTCCGAGTATGTAAGATTCTTCTGTAGCGCTAAAAGAGTATTGGCAATAATGAGACTATCGAGATTCCCTTAATTCTGCGAGGATGGAGAAGCAAGAAGGGGGGAGGATGCAGGATTATAAAGATAATAAAGATCAAAAAAAGACCATGCTAAATTTGAAAAGACAGAGCTGGTTTTTTTCCGCCAATATATTGACAGTTTGAGGCAATTAGTAGCCAATGTAGCTATAAATGACAGTGTGTTGGTTTTTCCAGACCTCAGATACAAAATAAACTGATTAATACAGAAAGCACATACAAAACCACTAAATAAATAAATAACAGTAAAAAACTGTACTAGTAATGTCTAGGCTAAATAATGACCTTTCTGACCTAGGAGCTGCATTCACTTGCAAATAATAAATATTCAGATCCTCTCACTTATTCATTGAACTACAACTCTAGATAACATTGCAGATGACTTCCATTATAAGAAACATACTGGAATTTTATTAATCGACATCGAACCGGCGTTTGATATCTGGCATAATGGTTACCTCTTTCGCATAATTGAATATAAATTCCTTCTCTATCTCCTTAAATTAGTCTCTCATAGCTCGAAAATAGAAAATCTTACGTTTGCATTAACTCTAATCTATCAGTTCTTTACCCCATCCTTGCAGGAGTTCCTCAACGTTCTATCCTAGGCCCAGTTTTGTTTATTACCTTCTTAAACTCCATTCCAAAACCCGACAATGTTAACCTCGCCCTATATGCTGATGATGTGGCCATCCTCAACACCTCCTGGAGAATTGACACAATCTCTAACGACTTACTACTTCAATGACTAAACTGAGAATACTTCAATAAATGGAAAGTACAGATCAACCACAAAAAGACAGATGCTATTTTATTCACTACATATAGCAGACATAGCAGATGCTATATCAATCACAACATACTGTCAATAGTACTACAATACCTTTTTTTTTCCTACGCCAGGCTTTCGGCTGTTCAGCCATTCAGCGACGTGCGGCTCATTATAAAAGAACTAGGCTGTGCTGGCGATTGATGTTGTTCTTTTAGTTGGATATCCAGTGGCCACGTGCGAATAACCTCGGACGCGAACAACTTCAACCCCCACTACAATATCTTTGTCAGACAGTATACTATGGACCGCAGACTTAACTTTATTACACACCTAAAAGACATAAATATCTCTAGGCAGCCATTAGACTCCTCTTTCCTCTTCTCTTCCGCAACTTCAAATTGTCCTCCTATCACAAATTAATCCTCTACAAAGTTGTAATCCGTTAGATGCTAACTTATACCTGCTCACCTGGCAGCTTTACATGTATGAGCAACCTTTCCAAACTCCAAATTGTCCAAAATAAATTCCTCCGTTTTGCTACTGACATGCCTCGCTAGACACGGATATCACATCTTCACGAACCAACCCCTGCACAATTACTGACTACACAACAAACCGACTAACAAAACTTCTCATTAATCTCACTGTTCACCCAAACCCTCTCTGCCGGTCCATAGCCAGTTATGATATCTCACTTAATTATAAGCATAAGCGTCAAACACATCCATAGAAACTAGTTTTTCATAAAGTCATTGGGTTTTTCTCAAATAATTGTAATTAATGGAACTTTATCTATAGTTAGCTCACTGTTAGTTATGGGCATTTGTATTCCTGTTTCAAAAGTTTCTATTCATATGTAAATAACTTATAAATAAAAATTCTATCTATCTATGTACCTATCTCTGTATTCAGATCCTCTTACTAGTAATAACTGACATCTGAAATTTGTGTATGCACATGTGTGTTTGAAATTGACTTTGTCTGAACTTTTTAAATATTAATATTTTTTTTTTTTTTTGGCATATTCATAATTTAAGAAGAAAAATTTTCTCAAGTGATAGAAAATTCCACGCCAATCACAATCAAACGACATCAGATTTCTTTTTAAACCTATTTTATATTTCTTGGACTTAATTTTTTTTTTTTTAATAAAGTAAACTTAGAAATATTGTGATGAATACCTAAATTTATATTTTGCAAGACAACATCTTTGAAAAACTTCTGATTAAACGACTTTATTACAGCATAGAGCCACTTTACATCATACCCACATTCAGGTTTTTTCATTCGTACATTCAACAAAGATGCCTGTTTAGACACTAAACAACCTTATGAGACGGACTGTTGGCAAAGTTTAAGGGCATCGTCCCAAATACCTACTATCTCATTCTAAAATCGTAAGAAAGATTTTTTCAAGTCAGTGAAGGCACCTCATTTTCCCAATCCACATAAGAGTTGCTCTACCTCTTGCAGGTTTTCTCTACCTTAATATACACAGCTGCCATTTCTAATCACCCAAAACCTTAGTTTAAACATTCGCCGATAACACCACAATTCTCTCCCCATAACCTTGATCCTGTGAAACTTCCCGTGCTCTTCTCATACCCCTCGTGTCCTTTTTAAAATGGAAAATAAGCTAACCAATTAAAGAAAAGCAAATGTGTAGCGTTTACTTTGAATCACAAAAATCCTCCTCGAATTTACCTCAATGGAGCACTCTTTTCCCTGCTGACCGTATGGGTTAACTTAGACTATTATCTTGAATCCACACATAGGCTGAAACGCTCTGAAAATTTTTCTTCTCAAAACATGTTTAAGACTTCTCTCCAAACTGTTTGGAGCTAAATTATCTCTCTCCAATAAAAGACTCCTTTTATATATATTTTTATAAACTTTAGTGCATCAGCCCAAGGAGGACCAAGGCTTGTGATAGCGATTTTTATTGGGAGTGCCAAAACACTCCTTTAGGACTGAAACTCCTAAGTGGTCTAATCTCCCATACCCAAACCTCAAATCCAAACATATTTCGCCATACTCAAGCCACTTCTATATATCCAACCTAAACTTAATTACAGATCTCAATATTCCACTCGTCAACACTCTGGCAAAAGCCATTTATAACAGATTCCACAATAAACTCCAATCACCTACAAGCCCATTAACCCAATGCCTTGCCTTACATTCCCTTAGATACCCTCAACGCCTCCGGAACCTCATGAATAATTAATGGTAATCATCACGGATGACTATCAATTAAGTCAATCAAGTCTATGCATATTACATCAGCTTAGTTACTTACTGTAAAATTTTTTACAGTGGTAAATTGCTAATAACGAGTGATTAAAAAAAAATTTTGTAACGTTGTTGCTGAGATGTGGTAAAATTACTGAGGTGGTAAAAAAAAGTTCCGCTTGAGCTGTAAAGTTCCGCTGTAATAAGTAAGTTTTATCTTACCAATCCAATTAAAAAGCTTGCACTTCAAACATCTGATTGAAAATACGGCTCCGGGACAAACTTGTCTATTTACCTGAATAATTCGCATGGCTTACATAATTCTTGCTAATTGTTTTGCTTACTATCTAAAAAATTATTGAGAAGTTTGGGAGCATTCTTTTATTTCCAGATAACTTCCTGATCTCCGTTCATACTACTCGATTGAAAGTTGAAGTCGTTAATAAGAATATACTACTAGCCGATAATATTATGAACACTTTTAATTTTGCCCAGATCTTTTCACTTTCTCTTACTCCCCCTAGTCAGTGGAAGTATTGCGGTCGTGCCAGATTCACAAAATTGAGTTTTCACGGGAAACACATGTTTTGGGGCCCCCTGAATACGAAAAAAAGTTTTTAGCGAATGGTATTTGCACTAGCCTCTATACCCCGCAGTGTGTGTCGGTGCGTGTGTTTTAAAAGAATATCTCAAAAACGATAAGTCGTAGGATGCTCAAACTTGGTATTCCATTTAGGACAAAGATTTCGGTCAAAATACATCAATCGGAAGTGCAACTCAACTGCATTTTTCTCGAAAATGGCTCTCCGACGATGTTCTTTAAGCTTCATTTACTATCTACATACATAAATACCAATCACTTTTATCAGAAACATTTTTCGTTCCATTTTCAGATCCATTTCTTAAAAAAAAAAACTTATTTTTTGGCGTTCTGGAACACTATAGCGTTATGTTTTCCTCTAAAGTACCCCTTTCATATCGTGGAAAGGATGTGGTGGACAATGAGCCGTTGAGTGCTACAATTGCACTCTGATGTTTTTTTTTTTTAATTTAATCGAAAATGTTAACAATGATTTTATTGTGATTGTTGGTTACACAAAGCTGGAAAGTATCAGAGATATTTTCCATGATAGCCTGCTTCTTTTTGTGGTCATCGACCGGTTTCGGGCGCTGTTAGTTAAATTAAATTTAAAATCCCCATAAACATTTTTATAACCATTCCAACTAAACATTGTCAGGCAGGAATTTTAAAGAAAATTTCTTGATTAAATTGTATTAATTAGTGTAATAGAAAGTTATGTGAACCCAGATTTTTTTTTTTTTCTGGTAACATTTAAAGTTTATTAAAAAAATAGTAATTTGTTTGATTATTTTGTTGACCATATTCTAGCGCTTTTATAGCGAGGAAATGTTATAAAATATTTTGAAAAAAAAAATATGTATTAACAGTTTTGTAGGTTGAAGTTTAGGATAATAAAGATTTTAAGTTTATTAAGTTGATGTCTACCAATATTTTAGTAATAAAACCAAACAACAAAAGGGTAATAAAATAAATTAAAATTGAAACTTTTGCAACAATAAAACGAATTAAACTATAATAAAATATGGTTATTAATTTTTTTTTTTTTTTACGAACTTGAATAAAATACATTTTTTTATATAGAAATATAATATTATTTTATGTATTTTGAAAGTACTAGAAATATAGTAAATTTTATTACTTTTTATTGTGGAACGAAACAAATTATTGACAAATTTAATTAAAGGTCCTCTAGTCTTCTCAATTGTTCACTTGTCAAATTACATTTAAACTCGGAATTGTATATCACATTGAGTTACAGTTACAGCCAAACAGTTGTTAGAAAACGTACAATGAACGCTGACGACGAGACTTTCCAAGGGTTTAACCATATCAAAACTATTCCATCTAACGGCTCTGAAAAGCAATTTTTTTTTGTGTGTGTAAATCTTTTTCACAAACACATACTGGAACATATAAACATATATCGTAACATAAAATCTATATTATATATATCATACTGTAAAATAATATAATTTCCGGTAATAGCACATTTTTATAAAAATCTATAACTGGCTGAAAAGTTTTGTGTAGATTGTGGAGTTAACATTAAAATTTGTTTAATATTAGATAATCAATTATTGTATATTTGGATCAATAAAGAATTAAGCGGAAGTGATAAGCTGTATGTACTTCTAATCTTAAAAAGAAGTTCCAATATTTTCTGTAAATTTTTAAATTCAAAAAAGTTACAAAAAGGATGCGTTCATTAAATGCTATACGTAAACAATTAATATATCAAAAATATGTCGGGGAAACGCATACACGGATTTTCTCTTTATTTAATAATTTCAAATAAATATCGAGTGATAAATTTTTGGAGGATGGGTTGAAGGAGCTGTAAGGTCACATATTTTCTATACAATGTGTCGTTTGAGTTAGTTTTTCTAGCTATCAATTTTTGAAGCCAGTTTTAAATTTAGTAAAAATGCTAAATTGGGAAAATGGTGAAACAATTAGGCAGATGGGAAATCGCAAGAACGGACAAGGGGGTTGGTAACTCCTGCGTTTCTCCTCGTTCGTATTCTCGGCCAAACTTAGGCATATTCGGAATTGTTGTGGCACCCACTTTCCTAATAAATGTAAGGCAGGTTGGGTGAATATTCCGCATTATCTATTTGATTTGGGAGGGCTCGTTAAGAGATGGTTCAAGTTTACTTATTAGTAGTACAAAGGCAAGAAAACGATTCTTTTCCTCTTGTGTTCGGACCCTAATCTCTTCTTCTAATCGGTCCTGATAATCTGTGAAAATATACATTTCCTGGAAGCTTCGTACAAGCGCAACCCATCATGCCAATAGAGACGATTTAGCCGAAACCTCTGCAGAGGAAGCTCTCAATAATCCCGGCATCTATCTCAACAGCTGATTTCGGTCTTAATCATATGCAATACAGTTTTCTTCTAACCTAAGCAAAAATTCATCGGCTCTAAGCTTTGAGGAATTATTATACAAAATATTCCATTTTCGGATAATCTGCATGACTGAATTTCCACGGAGATCGCTTCCTCTTGTCCCCAATGGATCTCGGGACTGCTTGCTCGGTCCCGCTCCCTGACATTCCCTCTCGAAAAAATCTTGAAGATGCGCTCGCAACTCTTGTACAGTACCCGCCAGATTAATCCCAAACTTCCAACATATCTCGGAAGATCTCTTCTTTGAGCTCGTACATCCACTTTCACTGCCCCTCGGTGGGTCTACTTGCCAGATTTAACAGATGGAACCTCCGGATCCCTGTCGCCCTCGTTGGAACTCATACTGATGCCAAAACTGAAGCAACCGGAGTGGCAGAGTGCTTAGTCTACTTCCTACCTTTATGTAAGGGAATTAGTTGAAAGTTCACTCAGTACTTCACTGTAACTTTTCTAAGTTCATATTTATTCTTTCTAATAATCACTGTCCTAATATATGACTTCACGCCACAAAAGAATTTTTTTTTAATAATAACAATGTAATTTGCAGTAAGAGAAAGTCATGTGAGTGTTTCTCCCAGATTTTTTTGTCAATAGAGAGAGAATTATTCTCTAAAAGTAATTTTTTGAAATTCAGGAGATCTGGAGGAATCCATCACCTATGGAAAATAAAGGCAGATGATAAAAGAGAGTAAAAAGTATTAGGTAATTTATCAAGGAAATTCATTTAAAGAACAGTTTTCCTAAAAAAAAAATGTATTAGCAAATTAAAAATTTAGTATGACAAATTAAATCTTTTCTGTTTAATTCTTAGATAGTTCGTTTATTTATACAATGCACTTATTATTTTATTTTATAAATAAGTTCTATTATATTCCTCACTATTGTTCTATTGCCGTCTACTTCCTAGATACATTGTATAATGTTAGAAGATCGAAAAGTTACAAGCGCTTGAAAGACTAATTGCATGGTTTCTTAAGAAGGGATGAGCTAACTTAATCCAAGGAATCAACAAAGACTTAAGAGCGTGTTATACCAATTCAGCTTCAACTATACGAGTCATACTTCTTCTTCTAAACTCTCCATATCTTAGCCTGGATAGAGACAACCATATATTTAACAAGTTTCTACTCGTTTTAACTACCAGCATTCGAACTTAATACTAAACTTTAAAATTGTTGCTGCTTGATTAATTGCGTTGTTTTAAGCATGTATAAAGTTTGTTAGAGTAGAAAATAAACTATAAAATTGAAAATTTAAAATAATTCAGCGAATCGTCGGATTTAGAATATTTGTATTTGGTAGAAATCTGTCGCCTCACCCACAAAAAAAAGTTCTGATGTGCAATCATTACGTGTTCCCCTAATACAGTTCTCTCAGTTTTAATTTGAATATTTTCTTGAAAGTCGGAATTTCTAATTTCCCTTACTGCTGGTAAGATGATGGAGTATTGAGTCCGATAAGTGTTGCTTTGTTTAGAAATCGCTCTCTGTTATTGTCCGCATAACTCAAAAAAATCAAATCGCAAGATGCTGAACCTTGGTATTCCGTTATTACTTGGGAACAAGACAATAAAATTTTGGTAAAAATAGGTCAACCGCAAGAAGTAATTAGAGTCTGAGTAACATGAGAAGAAAGTAAAGGTTGACGGTGTGAGAACGATGGTCGTGGAACGTTGATGGTTATACGAAGGCATTTTAATAAGTGTAAATGTGGAAGTACCACTTTATAGAATAGATTTTTCAGGCTTTTTTTTTGGGGGGGGGGATTATTTCAAAAACAACTATAATGATTTTCTTAAAACTTGGTATATTAAATAATCATAAAAAGATCTAAAACTTTTATCCAAAACATTTTTCCGAGAATATTCATTTATTGGTGTTGTAAGGGGTTGGATAGAATTAAAACTTAAGTGGAGGATTAGTTAGACTCACTGAACACTGTTTATATTGAATGAGAATGTTAAGCACTGCAAGGACATTACGTATAATTTAGAGTGATAGTATGGTTAGCGTAAGAAGAAAGTGAAAGACTGACGGTGTGAGAACGATGGTCATTGAACGTTGATGGTTATTCGAATGGCCTTTGAATGAGTGTAAATGAGCGTTCAAGGCATCCCTTTTTATGCGGGTGGCTGGACTAGCTCCTGATCTCTTTATTTTCTCCTTCCAATCCCCATATATGTTCCTAAAGATTGCCCCCTCTGAGCGCTTGTGCTAGGGAGATATGTAGATCTATTACATGGGGTTTTCTAGAGAAGGGGTGACTTTAGGCTTTCCTCTAAAGTGCCATTTCAATATATTACTTGATTCTCTCATCTACATTATATAAATACGAATTTATTGCGTTGCCATAATTCCGAATTTGAACAAAATCTCTTTTCTATATAATTTTATTTCGGATACTCGTATGTAAATTTGCAGTTTGTGAAATATGTAAGTGATAATATCCTTATCTTTTCACATCAGATTTTTGATAAATGTTAGTTCCCTTAACTGCTACCATATGATGACAGCGTACTTTTTTTACTGATAATGCGATACAAATGGAAGTACAAGGCCTCATCTCCAATAGAACAACCTAAATCACTTTTTCCAGAATAATATTTCAAAGAAAAATGTTTGACTATCTAAATTCTTGAGTGTAAGAAAATCAATGGAGAATTTTTCGAAAGAAACTCGTGAAAAAATTTGAAGAAATTGTCGGTCAAGAAATAGATTTGGGATTTTTTTTTAAGAATGTGTGTGTGTGTGTGTGTGTGTGTATGCGCTTGTATGTTATTTATAAATGAATATTTTTCATATGAACAACCATAAGTTAAAAACGGAAAGTAAGAAAAAGTTGTAACTTCATATTATTCCGTTTAAATGATACCAGGGGATATGACAGGATGGATACGGTCACAATCGCTTTCTGATTTTTTGAACTGATACTTCTAATCCATTGGTATGAGAGATGAGAAATATATTCAAAAGTCCATGTTCAGAAGAAAATCTCACAAATGGTAGTTGGAAAATATAGAAAAGTTACCAAAAAAAGAATTTTATATGGGCTATTGAATTATAAATCCAGTGATTAATTCGTAAACTATACCAAAATATAAAATTAATTTATTTTCCAAAAATGTTCGTCATCTAAAATAATAAATATATTACTGAAGTTTATGTTTATCTTTATAATATATTAAAATCAATTGGTAAATTAAGTGTACGAAATTAAAGTTACCCGTTAACAGTTTAATGTTATAATGGTTTATCGTAATCATCGAAATAACATTAGTTCTATATAATTAATTAATATTTCCAATTAATTAATAATACGTTCTCGGAGAAGCAGCTTTGTGACTGGTCAATAAGGGTTATTAATTGTAACAATAAATCTTCATTATTCAATAACTTAATTATAGCGCGCCTATTCACAGAGGTGAAATTATTGACTGTTCATTTTCATAGTAGTGTTTAAATTAATTATCAATTATTATTGTATTTACTATTCTGAAATTATACATTTTATTTAAATATTATAAATATAATAAATTTCAAAATTATATTTTGTTTTATTCATACTCTAAATTCAAATTTTACTAAATAATTTCTCATTTTCTTAATATAAATAATTAAGCATTAGGACAATGCCCGTCGTTGAGGCGTGTTGCGTTGAATAGATTTCATAAATAAACGGTGCATTAGAATTCAGGGTAACGTCTCAACAGACGGCCCTTGAAACATAACTAATCAGATTGATAGGAGAGGCTTCTTAGGAGGAGTTTTTCTCCCTCCTAAGAAGGGATGAGAACCAACTGGTTTAAGTCCCGCGCTTTCGCGCACCCATGAATAATGACAATAATAATAAAATCGCATTACAAGTCGATGAAATGTCCTGGTAAATGAAACATAAAATTTAGGTTTACTTTCGATATTTTTCGGTTTTGAGATACTTTGTACGCAAGAGTATTTTCGTGAAAGGTTTATTTCCGCTGAAAACTGAATTTCGCAAATTTGTTACGATCACCATATTTCCTATAGAAACGGCACTAAGAGAGAAAAGTCATAAGCAACATAAAAGCAGATAAAATTGAAATCCAAATGCAAGATATTTTCTAAATGCCATTACTACTGGAAACTTTGTCATAACAACATGAAAATTTACAATCGATATTACGGGCATTTCCCACACTAAAACTCTGCTTGCTTCAATATGGTTTGTCGGTCTATGTATTCGTATGTTTTAATGTTGTACGTATATCTTTAGAAACATAATTATAGCGCTACTTACATTACATTTCTGCTCATCATAGCGTACGCACAGCTGTACTCTACTAATTTTGCTAACAACCTGATTCAGTGTTAGTTTTTGACATTGTAATAGACAGTACTACTATTAAGACAGAGAGTGAGTAAGAGTGGGAAACACAGTCTCGGAGATGTAATTATTTTAAGTGGGCAAACGTGAGCTAAGAAAATTAGACTTTGCCAGAAACTAAACCTGCTAAAACAAAGCTAATAAACGCTTTCCTTTGGTAGGTAATTCTCTTGGTTCTTGTTACTTAGACACACAGAGGCCGCTTACTTCGGTAACCATTCTATTACTCTTTTGCTTAACTCTTATTAAACTAGAAAAAACGAAAAAGTAAAAAAGATTACTCTAGATTATTGAATTTAAATAATAAAAGTTAAAATGTGGTGTTTTATTATTTAATAAATTAAAATACATTTATTAAACAAGTTGATGTTCTACCTACAGATTTTATGAACAGCTACACACATGGCTTGTAAAAGTCTTATCAATCTTTCGAAAAATAGGTTTTTAGTGGCAATAGGATCGTGTGTGTCCATATTCTTGGCATCGCTTCATTGGACTATTTGTCTTCGCTTTTAAGGCTCTGCAATTTTAACTTTAGTATAACATAGTGCGTCGATATCGAAGACTTCGTTGTTGTTTTGACGGGGTTATAAGTCAACAAAAAATAATGGGAGTGTTTAGTTGCCGGGTGTATAACTGGAGCAACGTTTCGGACAGTGTGACCCAATTCAGTCAGCTCCCGTTTGATAAAGTCAGTAGGAGTGCGCTGGTGTAGATATCTGATAACTATTCGGTAAGCCTTTTCTTCTTGTAATTAAAATGTATGGTAATACGCTTTGCATTCTTTTAAGTAAATGAATGGTATGATTCTGTAGAATCCCGTCATGTCAACTCGCCATCCAATCCCATCTGAACATCCTCGAACTCTAAAGATGGAAAAAGTGGAGTCCGGAAGTGGAGAATCAAGCTGAATCAGCTAAAATCTAATTACACAGCCTTCACATTCAATCGTAAAACCCTTCCACCTTTATATTTCAACCATATTTCCTTATCTACCGTCACAAAAGTGTGTTACTTTGACACAAACGACTATTCTGGAATCCTTATACTCGACTAAAAAGAACTGAACTGAAGAACAAGTACAAGATACTGAAAAGATAAACGTTCGAAACTTAAAATTACACAACAAAAGAACGGAAATCCTGGGTTCGAGCCAAATGTTTTCCTTAGTTTTTTCTTCCTAGGAGCTCTACATCTCACTATATGTTGGGGGGGGGTCATGTCTTTAACGAGAAAACACTATCGGGACGCGCCTTAAAAAAAACTAAAAAAAACAACCAATGACTTCTTCAAGAATCAGAGACATTTTCCGTGGTAGCCTGCTTCATTTTGTGGTCATTGACCGGTTGCGTTCGCCCATCTTCAGGATGCGTTTGTCACAAAATGAAGCAGGCTACCACGGAAAATGTCTCTGATGCTTTCCAGCTCTGCGGAACCAACCACCACAACAACTTCTTCAAGAAGCTCACTTATTTAATTAATTTTTAAAACAACAGAAAAATTTATATATCACAATACTTAATATTACTTATTTAAACATATCTTCGAAATATAATATATATTATATTTATTTATTTATTTATTGTGTGTGTGTGTGTGTTTGTCTACTTTTTTGGACTCAGAGGACCTAAAACGTGAATTTCCGGTGAAAACTCAATTTCGAAAATCTGGCATGATCGCAATACTTTCTCTTACTGTTTTAGTAAGAGAAAGTAAGAAATTAATTGACATTCAGAATTTAATTAGCAGGGATAATAATAATAATAATAAAACTTCAGTTATTATTAATAAAAACCGCTACGAATATGAGATCCTATATTATTAATGAATAATATTGAACAATAATAAAATTTCTGTTTATTTTCTTATATATTTATTTATTTAACCATATTTAATTAATATTATTAAATTATATATTGAATTTTTAGTTTATATTATTCATAACTCGCTTAATATTATAATGTGATCATTTATGTTGAGAAGCAGTAAACTATTGTAAAATTTAGTTACAACAGGATTTGTCTCTTATCTTTTTTCATATCTTCTTCTTTTTTTTTTTTTGAAGGCAAAACTGTTCCGGATAGAGGAAACTCTTTTTCTTTTTGTTTAATTTAAGGCGCATCTACATCTATGGTTATTGGCGCCCATAGCCTTCTCAGTGCACTGCCGGCCTCTGGGCAGTGTTCTCTCGTTAGACAACGTTAGACACGGGACGTTAACTGTAGAGGCTACTAGAAAGAAAAAAATCTAAGGGCAGCACAGCTGGACTCCAACCCGGATTCCAGTATTCTAACCTAACCCCTTAGCTATCCCCTTCCTTAGAGGAAATCCTTGTGACAAATAAATGAATTATTATTATTATTATTATTATTATTATTATACTTAGTTTAGTTTCCCCATTGTAGCCAACTATATATTTATAAAATTTATAATTTAAAAAATTTGTTAATTATAACTTTGTAATCTACAGTAAGAATAAACCATGTGATTGGTTGATCCAGATTTAAAAAAAAAAAAAAATTTCGAGTCTAATTTAATATTAATAATTAATAATTTAAAATCTTTGACCTTGATTTTATAATTCGTCTAATTAATTTATTGAAACTGATTGACAGTCCTTTTAACATTACTAAAATATCCATTATACTCGTATTGATTCTTTTGTGCAGTTTTGAAAAGTTGAATTATTCAGTTTATAATGGATGTGTTAGGTGGAGAGAATTTAGGTCTGGTTGATGAAATGAGAAGACGGAGTTAAAACTGGTTAAATATGTATAATAATAATAAAGAGACACAGTCTGTATGGGCTTTACAATAGAGAATGGTTAAGGTAGAGTGGTATGAAAATGACATGAAGTGACTGGCTAGATGATGAACTATAGTGAACTATATTGAATTGTATCGAACTGTCCTGAACTGTATCGAACTGTCCCATGGACTGTCTGTCGCTGTATTTATACAGTTTCTCCCACTCCAGTCCGAGAGTTAGGTTTGTTTCTCTTCTCTTTATTCTCTTTGGTTGCTGATCTCTCTTTGGTTGCTGTTACAAGTTCAAACACTAGATTAGCTAGTATGACCTTAGCATAGTGAACCTTTCAAGTTTGAGACTTTGTAACTTGTCAAAGTTAATCTGACAGATGATGTTTTCACGTTAAAGTTTATCTGGTGATTACTTGATTATGATATGAAATGGTCGGCTTTATTCAGTTTCTCCTTCAGATCCTACGTGAGACACTCGCTTTCATCTTTTACATGGCAAATTTGTTTTTTTTTTTAGCTAAAATTGAAAGTACATCTACTTGCTGATCTGTATATTGGTCACGTTCAAGACTAGGAAATCATAGATTCTGTGATATCCTTTATGTAGAACTTCTGTCTTAAGGATTAAATTATAATTTTGTTTTCTTTGGAGAAGTCAGTGGTCACACAAATTCGGCGAGCTTTCTTCAGTTTGAAACCCCTATATTTCCAGGAGCCACTAAGCCTTTTTCTGAACTGTGCTGCAATCAGAGAGAATTTAATTGAGCAAGAAAGAGTTTTTTTTTTTTTTTGAACAGCTGTTAGAAAAATAACAATTCAATTAAGTTGATAATTGAGATAGAAACGTACTAGATTGTGGTGACAAGACACAATTCTAGAAATGAAAAAGTAGAAATACTATTTTCCAACACTTAATAGAACTTTTTTCTTTATAACAAAAACAAAACAAAAAAAAGAAAAGTTAAACGCTTTAGAAACGCCAGAATAGAATTTATTTTTGCTGTCCATTAGTCTTATGAGTTTTTATAACTCTATGAAAATTACAAAATGAAATTAATAATATAGCAAGTGTTGAACAGAAGCAAGCTGGGGCTGTATCTCCACGAGCCACTCTTTATTTCATCAATCAAATCAATTGTCTATATATAAATATATAGGTATATATGCGCAAATATAACGTAAGTTTAAAATCAATACATTTTTTACTTCGAAAAAACAGAATATACAAACTCCAGAAATACTAAGCTTAACTTTAGTTATTATACAATATTTTCTTCAGATAGCGGAATGAGTATCTAACAGGTTTCTGAGAGATAAGGAGGTTGGAGTATTTAGGTCAAGGAACAGGTATGGGCAAACTTCCCAGTATCTTCCAATTGGAAGGTGCGTCAAGCTTAACCTCAGCGGCAAGTATGGGAAACAGAAGATTGGCATCCTATCCTAGAGCCAAGCCGCCATTAAAGCATTTATTTTATATGATATCATTACAAAAATTATATGGAAATGCCTCAGCAAACTCAGTGACCTGGACGGGAACAATAAAGTAATATTATTCATGACAAGGAAATAAATAGATAGCTGCCCCACAAACAAGGAAAGGCGCGGTATTCCTTCCTTCTGAGAAAAGGCGCTGGAAACTTTCTCTTGAATAAGCGACTAGTCTCTCTGAAAAGTGGTTAAAAATGAGGAGAAAGTTAAAAGAGCACGGCTTTGAAAGTGGAAGAACCCTCCCAAGACTAAGAGAAGCTAGGACTTGTCTAGGACAATTATGACCGGAGAAGATATGAAGCGTGCATCAGGCTGAGTAAAAAAACGCTTTGAGGTTCCTTATGGTGATTTGCAGACTCAGGAGACACCTGAAGAAGCAGAATCTAGAATGCAATAGTAGTTTCTACAGTTTCTATGGGAAGTTGGAGGAGAAGATTCAAATAAACTTTTTAGAGGATTATGTTGCTATCATCCAGAGAAGAGTGGAAATCCTGGGTACCTACCAGATAGATGAGGGAGGAAGATTTAGTCTTCCTAGAACTTTTCAGAATCTGAAATTTTCCCTACATCTCTCATCCAGGCACCAGGAGTCGAGCACTATAGACTTATTTCGGTACTATTCTCCAACGTTTTGAGTTATTGCTTCACACAGAAACATTCATACATCACACACACACGCACATACACATACAATCATAGCTAAACATAACTTTTTTCCTACACACTTTTCCCAAAACTTGCATTTTCAGTGAAATTCTACCAAGGTAACAATACTTCCTCCTAGAGCAATATATTCTCCTTACCACACTAAGATTAGGAGTAAGATGCGCTTAGTTAGAGTAAGATAGGCTTTTCTTACTTTCCAATTAACTCTCAGATACCTTTTTGAGATGTAAACTAAACCCTTTGAGTACCTTAATATTAGCAATTCAATTTACTTAACCCACCTCACAACATTAAACTATTGAAAGTTTCTTAGTAAACAAGATGGTAAAGTTTCTAAGTGAAATTAGTTAGAATGTAAACATTTATTTAATTTATTAATCATTACTACTATTAAAATAAGAAAAGAAACAATAGTTATAATTTTATCTTTTCCATACAATTGTTACGAGTAATGTTAGTTGCATTTACACCTGTATAATAAAATGTCTGAGAGTAATAGGTCTCCCCATCAATTTGTTTTCAAATTTTTTTTTATTGAAATATATTTCTGATTCGCTGCGGTGATTAGCAGAAGTAAACTTATATGCTAATGGTGAATGCAGTTCAAAAACAATTTTTTGTGAGTCATATCACATTATTCAAAATTCAGGTCTCCTGAATACCACAAAGTGGTTTATAGAAAATGGTCCAGTGTGTGCGTGTGTGTGTGAGTGTGTGTGTGTGTGTGAGTGTGTGCGCGTGTGTGTGTGGTCTGTATGTATTCCATTTGGGTATTAACATGGGATCCGATAGTAAGTTATGTATCAAAATTCCTCAACCACTTTACTGATTTTGGAATTCTAGCATTGTTCCTAATTTATATTAATATTAAACACACACTGCTTTGAAATGGGTACATTAGAGGAAATACTTCACTCAATTATCTATTTTAAAACAGAATACAGCTTCAGCTTAGATTAGACTAGATTAAATCCCCGGGAGTGCTATACCCTGGCACCGCAGCTTTCGCTATCCCCGATGATCTAGTATGTGAACCCTCCTCTCCTAATGAGTTTAAGGACTTCAACACTAGATCTTTTTTGCGTTACTATTTCTCCAAGTCGCAGTACCAATGGTTTAGTATCGCAATTTAGTTATTGCCACGCAATCAAATAACAGGTGGTGGCTGTCTCCTGACATCTGATTAGATCTTACTGGCGTGAGATCTGGTTTTTACTCACGCTAAGTGTCATATTGGTCCTACCTTTACACAGTTTCGGCATCACCCTTTTACTGGGCATTGCCCCCGGGCTCGCACTCCAAAACGCCTCATACTTTCTTTGGAACCAATCTCCGACAGCTGCACGTACCGCTCCATTGGTCATCCCCAGGACAGGCTATGGACCAAAGAACGGGATATTCGGCCCGTTTCTGGCCAGTTGATCAACTATCTCACTACACTCAACCCCAGCATACCCAGGCACCCATCTCAGTTGGACTTTATTGCGCCTGGAGAGGAGCGCCTGTGATGGACGCAAAAAATATAAAAACATATTTAATTTGAAACAAAAATCAAAATATGTGACAATACCTTGCAAAAGAACATTTCAGGTAGAAGACCACTATTGTCTTTTAGAGTTCATGAACTTGATAGCATTGTGTACCCGTTCTTCTCACAGGGGAAGATTTGAAATAACAATTAAAAGACATTCCTTCAAGATAGTTTTGTTGTAGACACCGAAGCAGAACACATCAGGACTGTGTCATTTATAAGTTAAAACACAAGAGTTTGTACTTAATTACAGAGTTATTGAATAGCATTTAAATATCTTTAAAGAATATATTTAATTTAATCTACCAGTTTTTACTTAATTATTCTTATTACTTCTCTCTTAAACATATATACTTACAAGCCCTTTTACAAAACCGCTCTAGCCACTACAAAATACAACAACTCAACACACCCAAACACATTTCACGCCTTTTGACATTTCTTGACTAGGGAGGAGGTTGTTCTGAAAGCAGCTTCAGCTTACTTTCTAGCGATTCCGGAATTGTCTTTATCAATGATGACGGTATTCCCAGAAATCGAGAAATAAGGAAATTGAAACTATTACTATTATCTCGCAACAAATTATCTAGAATATATATATATTATAATATATAATATATATCTTATGTATGTAACAAGAAACTATCTCTTTGATTTTACATATGCGTCGGTATATAATATAAAGCAGGTATATTTCATAAATGTTAATTAAATCAGATCAAATGAACCAGCATTTAGATAAATAGCAGTACAGAGAAGCTACAATTTACTATTGGTGATTTGCAATATTCCATTGAAACTAAATCCTATTTTTGATTGTACGGCATCAAAGTATGTAGCTTTGAACAATATATATAATGCACATTGGTGGCTGCATTTTCCGACCCCAACATTTTACGTTTCAATCATCATAGTCGTTACATTAATTTTCAATTATGATAATAAATTCCTTTTACAATTAACAAAACTAACAATATTATATATTTGCTAAAATGTATAACTTATACGTAATATATATTGGCATTCCTCCATCGGATACAAAACCAAATTAAATCTAATTGTCCGAGTTAGCTAGAACGGAAGTCTATTTTCCCGCTTTAAAACTTAATTAATAATATTGAGTAAAATTAATTTATTTTATTTGAAATGAATCGATGTTTTTAAACTTTAGATTAGTGTAATCTGTGAACTTAATAACTGGAATTGTTTCTATAAGGGAGGGGCGAAAAAAAAACTCACAAAGTGAAGGTGCTTTTTTTTCCTTAAAGCCCATCGAAACAGTAATTAATTAATTGTTCGTTGATTTATAACTTTGTTACAAAACTAACTTTTTTCCTGCACAAAAGTTTTCCTCTAAAGATATATTACTTTTTTTCTTCAATTTTCCGATGAGAAATTTTGGGAAAAGTAACTAAAAAAAAAAAAAGAAAAAAAATCTAACAAAGATTGATTAATTGATATGTTCAGTAAGGTTTTGTAACAGTTGCATGTGGATTTATGTCAGCAACCGCATTAATTTTTCTGGGTCATTCCTCAGGTCTGATCAATGTCACAGAAGAGAGAATTTTTGCAAAATTAATGGCTACTTAGTTACAATATAATGGAGTGTATAATGTTCAGTCTTTTGTCAAAGGAATTTGTATACAAACTTGGCTAGTCATAAAACTGTATAACCTGTTAAACTCAAGTTTAAACAACCGATCAGCCAGTGGAAACATGTTTGAGTTAACTTGTCCCAAAATAACTTGTGGTTGGTTCAAAAAAAAAAAAAAAAACTGGTGTGAAACACTCACATAACTGCTTTTAATACAATTATGGGTATTATAAAATATCATATTTTCCTCAAACTTTAATTTTACTTATTTGTCTCAACATATAGAGAGGGTGTCCCACTTAAACGGGCCACTCTTAAAATAACTCTTAAACGAAGAATAATATCAAAAAAGTGAACATAATATTTGTTGAACTATTTGCGCTCTAGTTTATGATGGTGTTAATGTTATTTGATTTTATTGCCGTCTCACACCTGAAATCGGTGATTGAAAGTTGCGATTTCCTTTTGACCCCCACTGTTTACTATTGTATTGAAAATTACTAAAAAAGTGAAGAAAAATGCCCTTAATTTCATTTCAATATTTCAACCGTTAAGATATTCAATCATAACGATTAAATTTTCGTTTTTTTTTTTCGTATTTCTTTGTTTCATAAACTAAAATTAAAAGAGAATATTCTTATTAATTTCTAATAAATAGAGAGGTCAAATGCTGACAACACTTAAAACCTATTTTAAAACCATAAGGTACTTAAAAATCAGGTAAAACATCATTAAAAGAAAACAATATTCCAATTTATTTACAAAAATCGATAAAAAATATTTACAATGTATCAAAATGACCTCAACCGGCACAAGCGCACTCGCTGCCCAACAGGTGAAGTTGCTAACCGTATCATGTCTGCCGGAATTGCAAAGGAGGTTTGCATTAAGTCTTTTCTAAGTGCTTTTGGAGTTGTTGGTCCCCAGACATTAAGTTTTTCTTTGAGATATCCCCAAAGAAAAAATTCAAGAGTGGTTAAATCTGGCGATCTGGAACGCCAGTTTACCGGTCCCTGTCTCCCGATCCAGCGGCTACTGAACTCCTCTTCAGATTCACTTTACTCCTCGCCAGATGGCCAGATTTAACCCCTCTTAATTTTTTGTCTTTGGGGATATCTCAAAGAAAAAATATATGTGCCGATTAAGCCGAGGAGGTCATTTTGAACAAATAAGAAATATTTTTTTATAGATTTTTATAAATAAACTGGAATATTATTTTGTTTTAATGATGTTTTACCTGATTTTTAAGTCCCTTATGGTTCTAAAATAGGTTTTAAGTGCTGTCAGCATTTGAACTCTCTTATTTATTACAAATTAATAAGAATATCCGCTTTTAATTTTAGTTTAGTGAAGCAAGAATAGGAAAAAAAAACAACGAAAATTTAATCTTTATGATTGAATATCTCGGCAACGGTTGGAAATATTGAAGTGAAATTAACGGCATTATTCTTCATTTTTTTAATAGTTACAATACAGTAGTAAAAAGCTGGGGTCAAAAGGAAATCGCAACTTTCAATCTCCGATTTCAGGTGTAAGGCGGCAATAAAATCAAATAACATTAACACCATCATAAACTAGAGCGCAAAACGTTCAACAAACATTATGTTCACTTTTTTGATATCTTTCTTCGTTTAAGAGTTGTTTCAAAAGTGGCCTGTTTAAATGGGGCACCCTTATATATATATATATATATATATATAAGATCATCAGATCCTTGGTCACATATGGTTTGGTGGACCAAGACGCTGCAGAAGGGGGCGGTGGAAAGGCTTGGTTGGATCCAAAGGCGAGCATGCCTGGGTTCCATGGGAGCCATGAAAACCACCGCGGCTGCGGCGTTGGAAGTCCTCCTAAATTTGCCACCACTACACATTCTCGTTCAAGGCGAAGCCAGAATGGGAATACATAGGCTCCTTCAGGGGCCCTCCCATCACCTCTAGGCACGATCGCAATAACCGAGGTTGATTAAGGAAATCAAGGCTGACCATGTTTTTGGGATGCCAACTGGGTTCCTAGGTATGATTTCGAAAGGAACTTCCATATTGTTATACCGAACAGAGGGGAATGGGAATGTGACACACCTCTGTTCGGAAACTCGATCTAGTATACAGACGGATCCAATACTCCGAATGGGGTCGGAGCCGGAGTCTATGGGGGCAGGCATAAAGTTAAGATTAAGGCCAGCCTAGGGAAGTACGGTCTTTCAGGCTGAAGTCGTGGCGTTACAACTCTGCGCTAGGGAGATTATAAGGCAAAGTATAGTGGGTAGAAGAGTGGCCATATACCCCGATAGTCAGGCAGCCCTGACGGCACTTTCCTCACACCAAATAGTCTCAAGACTGTTGTGGGTTTGCCTACTTGCGCTCACCGAGGTGGGTACTCGGAATAAACTGACACTCGCCTGGGTGCCGGGACATGCGGGGTTTCTGAGCAATGAGAGGGCGGATGCCCTAGTGAGGGAGGGTTCGCAGGATACCTTTATAGGCCCTGAACCCTTCTGCGGCTTATACAGGAGCTTTATTCAAACTTCTATCAGGGGATTGGATAGAAGAACAGCGTCTGCGTTGGTGGGAGAGAACACCAGGACAGAGGCAGGCAAAGCTCTTCATCAAAAGTCATTTGCCTAAATTTACCAGAGATCTACTGAGCCATACCCGAAGGGATATAAGGCTATTTGTGGGTCTAGTAACGGGGCATTGTCGGCTGAACAGATACATGCACCATCTAGTGCGGTATGCCGATTCAGCAAGGTAGAGGAAGAAATTCCGGCCGGCCTGGTGAGGATTAGGTTTCTTCTATTGGGTACAGGCAATCCCGAAGCTAGAAGCTTCATGACGGAGCCGCTCTCAGCTTTGCTAGGATTGATTGGGAGGGTAAAGCTGGGGGTTGTGCTATAATTTAAGGAGATCCACAATAGAACTCGACTTGCAGGTCGCAGTGGAATGAGGCTCCCCCCCCGTTCTAATCTAATCTATTTTATATATATATATATGAAGTGGTGCGCAGGCAAGTAACCTATCCATACAGGTATAGAGATAATTACATTGTAGTCCAAAAAAAAAAGAACATTGAACCAAACCCATATGACTTTGAAATTTAACGTCATAAACTCAGCAGCATGTACTAAAATAAATTATTTCTGAAAAAAAAAATATTACAAGTGAAAGTGATAGATTTATATCTGTGAATTTAGCTTTTCAAATTTAATGGAAATCATTATACTCGTTTACGAGAAAATTCCAAAAAAAAACAAAAAAAAAAACTCAAAAATTTAATTTGTACGATCGTACATACGATTAACAGATTTTATTCAAATTTAGAATTCTAGCAATGCTAATAATGTATATTAATATTATGGTGGTACCTCTACAAGCCCGGAAATGTACTGAAATAGAACTTTAGAGAAATGCTAGACGCTGCTGCTCCCTCCAGAACCCACCAAAAAATCCATTTTCTCCGGATAATTTATCAATTTTGTAATTGCATTAACTGCAGTAAGAGAAAGTCGTTTGATTGTTATACACCAGAGTTTTTCCTTTTTTCTTTTTAATACTTTTCATTTTCGTATTTTACAGCTCCATTTTTTTAATGTGCCTTCAGCAAACAATCAATAAATAGATTCAATTAAAATTAAACTATATAGCTCTAAAGAGCGCACAAACTATTGTTTATACAAACATTGAGATATATGAAAATATAAGCACAGTTGGATTCTAAATAATTATTATTTGAATACAGTTTGCACTTTATTAGATTAAAATATTTATATATTATAATCTATAATAATGAGCAAACTGTTTAATAATTATTATAACAATATTCCAGCCGAATTAGCACGCCCCACTAGATACGTGTCAGTGGTTTATGTTTGCTAAGTGCATCTGGGATTATTGATCTGAAATTCAGATACATCTCTATGAACAATTATTAAACTTCCACTAATAATTAATTTACATCAAATATTTGATTGCCAGATTATTTTCAAATAGTATGGGATAATTACAAAGAGGGTTTATTTAAAAAAAAAAAACATAATCTGTGAAACCATTTAATTACACTTCGTTAATTATCTCTCTTTCATTTTGCTTTTATGTGTAGTTAATTAGAAATTATCTTTAATTGAAGATGACTTTTTTTTAATTTATTTAAATCCACCCTAATTACTCCAATTTAAGTCATCAGAGATTAATGCAAATTTTTACTTACTCTAACGGATGTAAAAAGGAAGTATTGCGCGTTGGTGTCAAATTTACGAACTTGAATTTAACCCCCCCAGCTTGATTCTAGCGAATAGTTTGTGTGTGTCAATAATCAGGTGAAGAGAATTTCTAAAAAAAAGTTAAATATCAGGACGCTAACTGCATTAATTTCAAAGGAAGAACAGGACTAGCAAATTCTTCTGGAATCTAAGCTGTCTCTACGGGATATCTCAGCCTAACATTACAAATAATAGTGTGACTATCAAACACTAACAACAATCACACAATAAAAACTATGGGCAAATTGCAGAGGTAAATCACTGACACACAAACACAAATTACTGTGAGGCTGTGAGACATGGAATGTTTTCTACTATAGTGCAGTTTATAACGGCTAAACACTTAAGCTGTCCAGTCTGGAGCGCAGCTCTTGGTAAAAGAGTGAACAGGCGAAAGATTATTATAGGTTCTTGGCTCTAAAGATTATTAGAAGTTTTTCATTACAGCATGTCTAATTGTCAATATAATGGTAATAGGGTTGAAAATTAAGGAACTTACATTTCTGTTCCTCACCACGTGTTCTATAGTTCAGCTTAAAACTTACTTTGATTGAACCAGATTTACCAGATTGATTGCGACAACAATTGGCCTTTACCCGAAACGAGTTCACAAATTGCTGAACATCAAGATTTTACTAACTACAATAAGGATAGACACTATGTCGCCTATCTGTGGTTATTTATAACTGTATTTAAGAAAAATACATTGGAGCATATTAGTTTCCAACTTTCAGAACATTAGTCAAATAATTAAACTGAATCATTGGTGATAGTTAAAACCGTGGAGCACATCACCGCCGCAGATGAATATGCTTGTTAATACAAAAGCGTCGACAATCACATCACCATAGATTCGTCTCGCAATCCGAATAATCATCATCTCCCTCTTAGAATATCTGCAAAACCAAACAATGGATGTTAACCGATATTCTGAGTCTATTTCCTGTGAGTTATAACTCCCTGTTGTGTTTGTTGATGATGATGAAATGGCTGACACGTTGGCCAAAACAGTCTCAAGTGTCATTTCTGAAATCTTATTCTTAGAAGTACTCTGAAAAAGAATGGAAAGCTTAATGGACCAAGTAAGTAAGAGGTGAGGCTACCGGATAATTCCTCCTGATAGTACAATCACAACATCATAAACATCAGTTAACCTATAATCTTTAACAGCCATGGAACATCAAGATCGTACCGCGCCAATATTCGTCCTGCAATGTACAGTTTACACTCCTCAAAAAATAGAACATATAAAAACAAGCTGGCCAATTTTTAATTCGTTACGAGGACCGTAAATTAAGGAAGTTGTTCTTCCCTAGATTTTCCAGCAAAAAGCTTAGATTGAGATAAGTTAAACTTATTGAACATTGTTTATATTATGTGAGAATATTAAGCACTGCATGGACTTTATACTGTATGAATTAGAAAAGTGTCAGTGGTGCTAGAAGAGAGTGACAGACTACTGGCAGAGAGACGGTGGCCGTTGAATGTTGGAGGGTCGTTCGAATGGCATTATGCTCCTTAGCTTGCCCCCTCTCTGAGGTCGAAGTGGGGGGACATGTAGATCCATTACATATGCATATATAGAATGCTAAAATAAAGTCGCTTCCAAAAACATATATATGCACAAACACAACCGACAAACTACTTTTTTCGAACTCATGGGAACACAAATATCTACTTCCGGTGAAAACTAAAATTCGAAATTTTGATTACTTCCTGTAGGGGAAATAAAAGAAATTAAGAAAAAGCGAAATATATTTCAATTTGCATATTTAAACATGCGATTTAAACCGCGTGTAAAACCATATCGAACTGAGCTTTGTAAATGTGCATTTTGATTTATACATATTTCCAAGGGAGAGTTATTGGTTGAATATGTTATTAAATATTGATTATTAATCTATTCGATTAGATTTGGCTCTCTGATTAGGTTTGTTATTTATATGTGTACAAATCCCGTAAGATGAAGTGAAGTGGGCTTCTAGAAACAGACAGAATTTTCTCTTCGAGAACCAGACAACAAAACGAACAAAAATTCTTTATTGATTTCATTTTATTCTTTTTACCCAGTTTTTCGAAATGTTCATAAAATAATTCCTCCGATTTTCTTCAATTTTGTTATTAAAATGTATGCAAAATTTGAATTTGGAGGTTCATGGAAGCTGTTGTGCTAGGATTTTCTCTAAAGAAATTTCCTCGAGGCGACACAATTCCGAGTTTAGAAACAAAAAAATCGTCAACCAGGTGCAGATGCAAGGTCCGATTTATGTTAAAAAACATGCATCCAGTTTTTGATATTCTTTTATAATTTATAAGAAAAATATTATAAGTTATTATTTACTGTAATAAATTGAAAGTTTACAAATATAAGTGTTTGATGTAATTAGTTGATTTATATTAACTGAATATGTAAATATAAAGATATTTATGCATATATAGAGAAGCCTCCAATCCTATTCGGTTATGAAAGTGCTTAAGGGAGGTACGGCACAATACGATCTATGGAATATATAGGAAGTAAGGGAATATAGTGGGAGGAACCGAGTATTGCTATGTAAATATTTCCCTCCAGGGGTCACTTGGGTTAGATAATTCTAGTATATGTCTATTACACTGCCAAAGCCAGAATATAATTTCTATTTTAGATAGAAATTATGATATACTCTTAAGAGTTAATTCTAAAACTACCTTCAGCATCTTATTAAGCTAATAGTTTATGCTTTTAAAATATTTAATTATCCAAAACTTGTATCATTTGTTTTTTTTTCCAGGTTGAAAACTTCTTTAATGGAAACAAGGCAGCAAATTCACCACACATATACTGTTTGAACTTGTATACTGAAAAGTGTCAATATTAGCTGCAGAGAACGCACAATAGAGCGATACCATTGAGCCACCTAAATCATTACACCCTCTGCCACGCCGATTGCAATGTATTGGCCAAGGGGTTCTAGAAGTAGTGGAAATTGGTAATAAAATGCTTGCAACAACCCAATGCACAAGCCGAGCAGAACCAATGAATACCGAATTCGCCACTATTCTCCCCATCAACCCTTATCAGCAGCTAGAGACAACCTCAACCTGACCACGGTAAAAACTTATATAAGGAGCTGCGCTAGCCAGCCGCGAGCGAGTTCGACAGTGACAACTGACCCTAGTGCGCTAGCAATCCTACATAATTGGGAAGAAGTAAATATAAGCTGAACTCTCACTCTCCGTCAACAGGACGTTCTCAACGTTTGGGAGGAACTAAGGTTGCTCTCTCCCTCAAGAGGATCACCACCAGTCTTTATCAAGACTAACCTTTATTAAATCAATACTTTTTGTTTAAAACAAACCTCCGAGTGTTTTTTTTCTTTACAAAGAACCCCATCTTAGCCACACTCTAAACGCAAAAATACTATAGCTTAGCTTCTGCTAAGCTGAGTTGTTATATGCTAGAAATCTGAGGGCTCAAGAGTAAAGGCAGTTTGTAGATTAACTTTAAGGAGGTAACAAGTTCCAATTTTCCAATTGAATTTATTATAATTGCAGCAGGAAAAGTCATGTGAATGTTTCACACAACTTGTTTTCTCTCTCTCTCTCTCTCTCTCTCTCTTATTCTATTAGAGGAAGTATTGCGAACGGTAAATTTTCCAACATTGAGCTTGCACCGGAAATACATGTTGTGAGGACCTGGACTAGAACCATTCCAAAGAAATATTACAGGAAGTTCAATTAGATACCATTTAAAATTTCAAATTTGAAGAAAATCGGTTAACCGAAATGTAATTTCATAGTATAGGTTGTTTTTTAGTAATTGGAAATTTTCTTGAAAACGAAATATGAAGTTAAAAGAAAAAAATTTATCGTCTTATAAAATATATAAATTATAGTAGGGGAAAGTTGTATGGATGTAAAACATTAAAATTTTTAATATTTATTTAATAAACCTTAACCATCGTAATCTTCGGATTTTCTTCCCAAGCAATTTCCAGTTTTTTTTTTTTGTTTTTTTTTAACACTAAAACACTATTTATTAGAAAAAAGTGAGCATTCCTGCCTTTGTTAAACAGTTATGAAGGTAAGAGGGGTAGAGGGGGATGATGTTGAAATTATTACAGCAGTAAGGTGCAGAAATTATAATGTTTGCGCTGTTCACGAGGACAAAAGAGGTATTCCATTATTAAATATCCTCTTTGCATTTTTGTGTTCCTTCTACATTCCCTTGCTTTGCCAGCCGCGATTCCTTAGGGAAAAGCAGCAGTTAGTAATATCCAAGATTAATTACTTTATCCTTATATAAAACCATGTTTCTTCCTGTTACAAGAGAGCCCTTTCAGTATCTCTCTTCAACCTCCTGCCCTCTACAACAGCCTGCTCATTCCCATAGAATTCACACTCACATAGTCTTTCTTTTGTACATACATACATATATATATATTGCATTCTTTTAGGAATGCGTTTATGAACGCAATGGATGGTTTATTGCATGAGGATCTCCAGTACAAAGCACTGTGCTTGGACAAGGGATTAGAATAATTCTCCCCAGCTGTACAACAAGTGGGGAAGTGGTTGATCCTATTTTTTTTTTTTTTTTTTTTTTTTTAAAGTCGACGGTTCTCACAGACTGTAACACACTCACTAAAGAGTAATGCGACCATATAGTCCTGTGTGATCTAGTCAACACGAAAACTCTTCCACATGGCTAGATACTATCAATAGGGGTGTCAAATGGAGCGATACAAGTTTGTGAGAGTAGCAATACGCGAAGCACCGGCTGGGGAATTCAACTATCTTTTAGGGCATACATAAACTTTTCTGAATATATTTTGTGAAAAAAGTATTTACTCCCCCCCCCCCTTCCCTTAATAAAGAACATCTAGTTGTAGAACACTCTCATTATTCTTCCTCACCATATTCCTCAAGTTTTAGTTTTCTTCAAAAACGGATTTATTACCCCTTTTATTACATTTTCTCACTCTGGTAAGAGAAAGACGGTTTGAACTGTAATTTTGTTATATGATTTTCCCTAACACTATGAGTTTTCACTTGATATCCATGTTTTAAGATCCTCTTAAATTTTTATATTTATATATATTAAAATACCTTCGCTTACAAAATCTTCGTAAGTACAACTTCAATAAATTATTTTTTCTTTTAGTTTTTCGCAATTTTCTCAAAAATGATTCCAAGTATTTCCTTTGAAAAGCGCACTCTACCCTCAAACATAAAACTTTTGTTTATAATATTTTTACCTAGGAAATTGTTTTTTAAAAAAATTTTTCCGGAAGTGCTGCAATACCAAGTTTTCCGCTTAAAATGTCACTAGAGTACAATGAATGAAAGGTTCTGCTACAATATGATCACAATTTGATAAAATCAGGTTAACCTTAAATAAGATCTGCTACTTGCCTAATTACTCCCCATTTACTGCCGAATTACTTGAAGGACACGCGGTCATGTAGATGTCGGTGAAATAATGGGGAACTGGGTGAAGAACTTGAAGATTCAGAGGGGCGTCTCCAGGCTTCAAAAGGTATAAAATCAAAGGGACTTGGAGTATCTTCTCTCTCTAGCAGCATAAAATGGGGAGTCCTGATAGGGAAATTACTTGATGCGCTTGAAGGACAGTTGAAGGACACGCTTCATTAGCCAGACATTTACACAAAATTGATAAGGCATCTCTGATTTTTGTGTGTCAGAATTGTGAACGATAGAAACAGGGAACGGAGTTTCAGTACCTAGGTCAGTGTCTTGTTTTCGCTAATACTAGATTCCGCATATATAGGAGACCAACATCTCAAAAAAAAAATGCTTTGGGGAGTTGGATGTTGAGGACATCTTGAGATATTGTAATTGTAGCCAAACAATTGCTGGAGGAAGCATCTTAGGAGTAGTGTTTTTCTTTTGGGGAATGAGAGTCATATTGGAAGCCATAAGATGCCGCGCTTTAGATATGCTGAAATGATAATATAGACGAGTGGTCAGTATTTTTTTTTTATGTGGTTGGGTCCGCAACTGAAAAGCATCAGAGATATTTTTCCCGTGATAGTCTGCTTAATTTTGTGGTCATCAACAAACAGTGTATTAACTGATTTTGCTCTATGCAAGTCTGTGTTATCACATTGTTTTACCAAAATCCTGTAGGATGGACGAACGCCCGAAACCAGTCGATGCTATAAAATGAAGCACGCTATCACGGAAAATATATCTGATATTTTGTTAATATTTGAAAATTTATTATTTATATAAATATAAAAGCTTAGTAAGCCTGTTGTGGCAGGCTAGGATGTCTCCACCTACTTACTCATGAGAGTCTTAAATTTTAAGCATAAACACTGAGCAACATTTTATGCTTCAACTTTTCAGTTTACATACATATTTTTACATACACCATACGCACAACACTATCACAACCGAGTTACAGACAATGGTGACATGGGCAATCTATATTTAACATAACTTTTAGGTAATGGTAGTGGATGATAGCGACTGATAATAAATTGATGTCAGAAGTTATGCACTGACTTTGAACTCATAATAATTATAGTTAATGATTTCGTGAGTAAGGAGAGAAGAATTTATGTAGATGGTAGAGTGAATGTGCAAAGAGTGATGATGAGGTAGTAACAAGATGAATGTAGCGTTGTTATCAGTTGTATGGGAAGAACTGTTACTGTTCTAACGGTAGATTAACTAGTGAACGTTTCAAGGTAGATTTGAGATTTGTTAACTCGTCCAAGTTGATCTGGCGACTGTTCCCGTATTCTTCAAAGTTAATGTGGCCCAGATTTTTACTGTTCAAAGATATCTGGCAACGTATTAAGCTCTCAGATGGTAGCTATTTATTTAATTTCTTCTACCACAACAGAGAGCTTCTAGGTGAGAGATTAGCTGTCGAAGTTGAACTCACTCGCTAATATCTTAAGTGGGCTTAATAGAGGTAATGCGTAGTTTAGGTGCGCTTGAAGCCTTAAAGATGAAGAAGCATCGATGCGGCTGCCAATGGAACTCATTCTGTGGCGAATTTGATGGTGATCAGTTCTATTATATTTACAAGCTTCCTCCAGAACCAACAATATTGCACGCATACTGAGAAGGACCAGGCCATAGAATCTACTTTGCAATTAATCAAACCTATAAACTAGCGCAAAGAGAAAAACCTGACCAGCTAGCGGGAAGTAGCCAGAATTTAATGAGTCATATTGTAGCTATGAATTTTAGATATCCGAAAAGTTGAAGTTAACATAAGAAGAAGTCGTTTTCGAAAGACACCCTATTTAATAAATATTTTTTTAATTTTACAGTTTGTGAAATTTTTTTGAAAAACTGTTTTTCAGACTTTCATAAACAGCAATAATTTATGAATTCATCAAATTTTGAAGGACATTATACAATAATTTTGCAATATTTACTGACAAAAATCCTTATTTCCATTTATATATATGTATTATATAGTCTACTAATTGGACACTTAATTATAATGACAAATCAAGCATAAATACATACGCTTACACGTACGCTTATACATACGCTTATACGTTCTGATATTATATATTATTTTTGCTATGAATCATAGGAAATGTAAATAATAAGAGTTGAAAATTATAAAAGTCAGTAAATATGAATGTTGTATTTGGTATGGTGAAACTCTGGAGGGTCTGTAAGTTAAACATTAAATGTAATATCCTGCTCATAGGGACAGCCTTCCCGACTCATCCGACCGACCTCATACCAATTTTTGGCCTGGTATTATTTCAACCCAGGCTATTAATTTTAATAAGAGGCAGTAAAAGTGGATACTAGTGTGGTGAGTATATTTTGAACTGTTAAAAGAAAATGGAAAAGGGTTTTATAGTTGAATCGAAAGAGGACTTTTGGCCCGGGGTAGAATTGATTTAGGAATGTGGGTGCCTGTCTTAACTAAACTTGATATTTGAAACATGGTTTATACTTAGGTTATAGTTTATTGTGGGGTATATGGCCGGAGGAAAAGTTATTAATTTGGGATGATGAAAGTTGAAAACATAATTTGGGTTAACTCTTCAATTAAATTTAAATACTTAAATTTATTTAGGGTATAAAATTATAACAGAAATTTAGACCTTAGTGATGAGAAAAAATAGTTTTCTATTAATAACTAACCCAAACCCTTCTTTATGCCTAAAATGCCTAAATTATCGTAATAAATTGGACTATAGGTTATTACCTTCATGATAAATTTTAAAATTCTGCTCTTAAGATTATAGACCTATTAATAATCCAGATTTATTAAGGCCAAGCGCTATTGGATGGCAGTTATAAACTGAAATGCCTTTAGGGAGGAAGTAGGGAGGGGCACACGTGGAAGGTGATTCTATTCAAATAACACTACAATAGATTTTTATTTTCTCTTGATGCAGTCGTGTCAAATTTTTGAAATTGAGTATTTTCAGGTACCAAAACGCAGGTGAACAAAATTGTTCCACCAGAAAATCTATCTCTCACTCTCACTCTCGCACTCCCTGTGTCTGTATGCGAGATCACAGGAAGTTCAAAATTTGGTGTTCCGTTTTGATACCAACGTCCGATACCGAAGTTTTGGTTAAAATCTGTCCCCTGGAGTTTTGCAGATTTTTTTTTTGTCTCAATTATTCGTAATTTTCTGAGAAATTGCTTCAGCAAATTTTTTGGAACACTACGTATACTCAATGTTGGAAAATGAACATTACTTATATTTCATACGTTTTTCTGGTAAAATTTATTTTATGGTAATTCTCGAGTAGCTGCAACATTAAATGTGGAAGCCAAAAAAGTAAGTCTATCAATGTAATCGAGAGTGGGGTGAATGATATATTTCCATAAGATCGGTGAAGAAAAAAAAAAGAAGTGATGGTTGAATTAAAGCATTAAGAATTTGGCGAAAAGTCATCCGTCTATTTAGTAGGTTAATAGAAGAGATTATCTGATTGGGCAGCAAGGAACAAGAAGATGGCGACAAACCACATGTTCTCATCGAGCAAGCCTTGTTTGGAAAGTTGCAATGAACTACCTAGTTGGAAAAAGGAAACGCTAAGAAAAGCTAGGAAATTTCCATCTATTTCAAACAAAAAGACTTTGTATGACCATCCGGTCTGATGAAAAGTTAAAGAAGAGAGTGGCTAGAAGACGACAAACCACCTGACGGCAAATTTTTCTAAGGAGAAAGTCTTGGTTTAAACAAGTACACGGCTTTGAGACAGATATGAAAGTGCATTACAGCGAAATTGTTCAATTTTAAGATGTTAAGCTTCTTGCTCATATACAAAATTTAAGACTCCAATCTGGATGAGTAAGTAGGTGGAGACATCCTGGATTATCCTTCCACGACAGGCTTACTATGCTTCCACAATTATTTAATTAATATCAGATATATTTTCCGTGGTAGCCTGTTTCATTTTATGGTATCGACCGGTTTTGGACGTTCGCCCTTTATCAGGATGTTTTGATAAAACAGTGCGATAACACAGATTTTTACAAAACAAATCCGTTAATAGACTGTTTGTTGATGACCACAATTTCAAGCAAGCTTTCACGGAAAAAAAAATCTCTGATGCTTTCCAGTTCTGCGGACCCAACCACACAATTAGCAAAGTACATTTAGAAAAATATGCTTTAAAAAAATAACTACTCATCTATATTATCATTTCTGGATACCCAAAAGCGCAGTGGATATCTTATAGTTTCGAATATGGCTCTCATTCCTCCAAAAAAAGAGAAAAAGAAAAAACTACTCCTAAGAAGCTTCCTACCGCTATAAGACGTCCTTAACCTCTTACACCCTTAAGCATTTTCTTGAGAGTGTTGCTCCCCCATATATGCAGAATGTAGTATTAGCGAAACGAAGACAGTGTCCTAGGTACTGAAACTCCGTTTACCTGACTCCAAAATTCACAATTCTGACACAAAGGACCAAATGTCCTGCCTATTTTATGTAATTTTCTGACTGCCCAAGCGGGTCAATTCAATTCAACTACTAGGACTTTCGGTTTTGATTGCCCGGGGAGAGAAGATACTCCAAGTCCCCAAGACTTATACCTTTTATAATCTTTCAGCCTGGAGACACCACTTCGTATCTTCAAGTGCTTCTCCCAGTCCCTATTGCTTGACTTCCTTGTCCCAAAATTGCTAGGTAACGACTCTTGCTCGGATCATATAAAGGTAATAAGGAACTCACCTTAGCCAACTTGTCCGCCCATTCATTGCCTCTATATGAGCTCTGTTTTGCTTCTTTGATCGAGGTCATTGTCTTTTCCTAAATTCATCCATTAATTTAGAACACCAACTCACTCTTCCCCGATGCAGCATTTTTCAATTAAGGATCTTAAGCTGGAAAAGAGAGCCATACCCTGGAAAGCCACAGATCTTCCTTTGTTCAGCTGCTGAAAGTATTCGCTTGTCTGACTTTTTATTTCATTTCTTTAGCATTGCAATATATAATAAATAATATAAATTCATTGTTCATAATGCTATTATTTTGTGATTTTTTGTAATATAAGTAGTGAGACATATTAATATTGTGCATATAGAAACTGGAAGACTTCATACCTACCTACATGAGGATTATGGTACTTAAAGATATAGATGCTTATCTCGTTACAGCTTTGAGTAATGTAAATTAGTTAAAGTTATCAGAGACATATATGAATTACATGTATTCTATCACAATTTTGGATATATCGTCATATTTTCTCTGACGAAATTAATGATATCATCTTGTAAACTGCCTTAACTTCATACTTTATACACCCTACAGAATCATCTTCTCTCTCCACTCCACTTGTTAACAAATCATCATATCCCTTTTGCTCTTAACTTGTTCCTTAATTCACTTGTGTGTTAGCAACACAGAAAAATAAAAGTACAATATTAATTTACCTATTTTATAAAGGAGTAACTGAATCTAGTCCCTAATAGTTTCTAACCTTTTTGGGAAAATAAAATCAAATATTCTACTTTTGTTTGCTTTACAAAAATATACGAATTAGATTTTTGGAATTAATTTTTAAGGTCCTCGGAGAGACATTAAAGTAACAGAAAATTCAAATTTGGTTCACCATTTAGGAAATACCAGTTTGAAAAGTGATATGCACTGTGACCTGAAAGATCTATTGTGCCCCCTCCCTGGAGTCTGCTCAGTGTACTGCTGGCCTCTGGACACTGTTCGTTCTCTAGCTATGCACAACACGCCCATCATCGGAAGAGAAAATCTTAGGTCGGCATCGTATCTTGGATTTAAAACCGAGAGCTCCGCGTTGCTAGTCCAGTGCGCTACCACTGTCCTAATACCTTCCATTTCTTGTATTATTTAATAAATCGTACAAATTAAAATCACAGGTTTTTTTTAAGAATATAACAAAAAGACAAACTGATGGTGAATATTGTCTCAAGAGGTTCAAAATCTAACAATAATATTTAGATAAAATTATGATATAATATGAATAGTGTGAGTAAGTAATACTAGAAATAGAAAATGATAATTATGTTCCAAAAAGTTGTACTAGTAACAAATATAATTTTTAAATAGGATAAAACAATAACCAGAGAATATTAATGGAAATGAGAAACATTGCTAGAAGTGGAATAGACAAAGCGTAACATACCTATAAATAGAAAATAAATGAATGAAACAGAGAAATTGATATCAAACAGATTGATTGATACAGTTATTGGTAGATAGATAATCTTTAAACAGAACATACAACAGATATACCTTAAATAAAGACTTTTTAAACTACGTACAGAATTAATTAATAAAGGCACTACTACATACATAATGTGAATATATAATCATTAATAATACAGTAAATATGGCTATAATAGAAAAGAATTTACCAAATGATATTCAAAATTATTTAATGAAACTAATTAATCTGTGTCCGTATGTGTATGCATATTAGGTTGCGGAGATTTATCACAGCCAAATCTACCCTAAAGAAGCTTATTGTAATATTGTCGAATTATCCAGTCATCGCAAAGCACAAATGCTATCTTTAACTATAAGCTTAGGATTTCCTTGCTTTTGCTTAATGATGGCTGGCTGGCCAACATCCAAAAAATCAGATTAAATTTTGATAGGTTCGAAAGTGTTATATTATTAGTTGGGTGGAGTCCACCTGAAAATCTACTTTTCTGATTTGCCAGGCAAAAAAAAAATACTCCATTTCTTCAATCTGATTGGTTAGTTTATTTCATTAGCCTTATGAAAATTTAGATATTAATAATTTTCTCCATGAGTGTTTTATAAATTATAAAATTATATAATAGAAAATTTTTATCAGATAAAAATAAACAGTAAGATTATTTCTTACCTAATCATTAAGTTTCAAGTCAACCAAATAAAGGGACAAACCCGGAAAATTTAATTACTTATTAAAATAAAAGATTTTCAATGCGTTCTTAATCCGATAGTCAAAAATTATCTTTCAAAAGTAATTTTATAACCGAGGTGTTAAGGTTATAAAAGTTATAACCTTATACTATAAGTAATAGGTACTATAGGTATAACCCTATACAATCTATAAGTAAGGTTATATTAGGTTTTAAAAATGTTTTTTTATGTATATTCTATTGTAATAAGCAATGTAGACTGTTTATTTTTTAATAGGAACGACCAACAAATTATTACTTATTTTTTAATATTATCTTTAAAAGCTTAGCTTGCGTTACCTTACTGAAAAATATTTATCCTGATAAATTTGTTTAAGGGTGTAGTGATTCTGAAAAGTTGTAAAATGAAAAACAGTTTCAATCTTCTTAAATAAAATATAGATCTTGTTTGTAGTTTGTTTAAGGGGGTTTTGCACGGCGACCTGAAAGATCTATTGTGTCACCCGGAGCCTTGTCCAATGCAGAGCCAGCTTCCAAGCAGTGTTCTCTAGCAACAAACAACACTGCCCATCACCAGATTGGCCCCGCGCCCCTCGCTTATTTAATTGTTGAGCATTTAAAACTGATACTGCGAAAGTTCTGTTTTTTGTGAGATATAACATTTAGAGTGATAAAGTGAACTTTCTGCTTGACGAGTCACAAAAGCCAGTGTACAGCTTTGTGGCTGTTTGGTCAGCGAGTGGTCTCCTGCGTCCACGTTCGCCGGGGCTGGACACCAGACAGAGTTTGGAAGTGAAGTTGCACCATTTCTGTCTGGGCTAAAGGGAGATATTCACTTGTAGAGGGGACGGAGGGCACCAAACCGCTCTTTTCAGAGCGAGGGCGTAAGCTTCGGCTTGAGCCCACTGTACATATTGTAAATAGTTTTTTAATTGTAAATAGTAAAGTATTAAGCACTATAATAAATGACGAGCACACCGAAAAGAGCTAGATCGTCTAGTCCTTTCTCGGACATAGAAATGACTCCACCTTGCCTAAAAGGCATAACAGGTGGTATCCGCAAAAAGTTATTTAAAGACGAGCAACCACAGGTTGCGAAAACTGTTAGAAAGGTCAAAGAGACCATAATTGACGAAGTAGGTCCTACTGAAGCGAAAGACCTACCCGAGAACTTTAAAGTAGACTGCAATGAGAGTAGGATCGCAAATGGGTATGGGACCGGTGATCCCCTCTTGAGAGCGAGCGAGATAGAGCTCGAAATAATGTCCTACTGCCAGGACCCTTCGGTCAAAATAAGCAAGAGTAACACCTTGTTTATAACAAGAAAAGTCAAGGAAGTGACGGCCCTCGTAAATGAAATGGCCACTCGTGTCGCTCGGCTTGAGGGTAAACTCGCTGCGGCAGACAATGAGACAATGAAAAAGCAGCAAGCCTTGGAGATGGCGGTGCTCTGCATTTTGGAGAACACTGACCAGATCAAGGCTGATACGACGAAATTGTCCATGTCGCCGCTTGAGGCCCGTAAGCCGACAAGAGAAAGCAAAGGCGCGGTCGAGACGAAGAAAAAAGTCACCGCTAGACCGTCATCCGCAACGGCTTTTTCCTATGCGGAAGCGGTGGCTAAAGGAAGCCAGCCTGAGGGAAAGCAGGCTAAGACTAAGTCGAAGACTATGTCTAAGACAACGTCTACAAAAAGGCAGGAAAAGAAAAAGCAGCCTAAAAAGGCAGTAAAGCAGCCACTGCCTAAGAAAAAGCATGTGGTCCTGATCAGGCCACAAGACGAGCAGGCAGTGCAGACCAGTGATGAGACAAAAGAAATCTTGAAGGGCAGTCTTAACCCTTCTGAGGAAGGCTGGCAGGTCGTATCCCTCCGACGAGCCAGGAATAAGACACTCCTAGTTGAAACAGGAGGCCCAGAGCAAGCGCAGGCCTTGCTAAATAATGAAAAATTGCGGAACGCTGGTCTACACGCTGAGCTGCCTAAGAAGCGGCTTCCAAAAATGATTATTTTCGACGTGCCTAGCGATCTCGACGACGCGAAAATAATGAAAGCCATATACGACCAGAATTTGGGATCAGTTTTGCCGAAACCTGAGTTCCAGGACTCCTTTCGGGTGTTGGCCAAGTCGGGTAAGAGCAGAAATGGTTTGCAGAATTGGGTAGTAGAAGTCACGCCTAAAATGCGTGAACTTCTAAAGACAGGAACCCTGAGTCGTGACAGGGTATATATAGAATGGAGTCGTTGTAAGGTTATGGACCATAATCAGGCGTCACGCTGTTATAAGTGTCAAATATATGGGCACGTGGCAAGGTACTGCAAGGAGAGCGATCTCACTTGCGGACACTGTGCCACAAAAGGACATAGCTATGACAAGTGCCCAAATAAAGCCGAGTCCCCGGCATGTGCCGCCTGTAAGGCATTCCATAAGCCGCACAACCACTCCGTAAAGAGCAAAAAATGCCCAGCTTACCAGAATGCCTTAGACCGACAACTGGCCAGCACAGACTATGGCAGAAGTCCATAATAACACGGCAACAGGCCTGAGAGTGTTGCAGCTAAATGCGCAACGCTCAAAAACAGTAATGGCAGAAGCACGAGAGCTCATCTATTCAAAGGGCATAGATGTTGCACTAATCCAGGAGCCCTATACGTTCAAAGCGAGCGTCAAGGGTCTGGGATTGCAGCATCGTATCATTCACGCTTCATGTGACGGATGGATTTGGACTGCAGTGGCGGTGTGCAATCCAGACATCACTCTATTGCGTCTTCCTCAGTACAGCACCAGTCATTGTACCTGCGTGCTGTTAACTGCGGCAAATGGCGTTGAGTTGATGCTGGTGAGTTTGTATTGCCAACCATCGGGCGATACAACGACAGCTACTGCTCATCTAGGTCGGCTCACAAGAGAAAACAGAGGAAAAAAGATTATTGTGGCTGCTGACATAAATGCATGGTCACCCATGTGGCACGATGACGCACTGGACGATAGAGGCAGACACTTTGAGGAGTGTTTTGTCGCTAATGATCTATGTGTGGTCAACGAGCCCGGACATAAGAAAACTTTTGCTGGTAATGGAAACTGCGCGGAGCATAACCTTGATGTAACCTTGTGTACAGCTTCGGCTGTTGACAGGGTGCATGGTTGGAGGGTGGTTGACTGGGTAACTGGTGATCACAGGGCGATACTTTTTGAAGTTGCCTGGGACACCAGGCCGTGCACCACCTTCGAGGGTCTAGAAAGATTCTCAGTCAAATGTGTTGACTGGGAAAGATACAAGACACTCCTCCAGCGTAGAATAGACACGCTAAATGTCCAAGGGGATACCATTGATGGTGTCGATATAGCGGTCACGGAGCTGACGGAGGCAGTAGCTGACACGAGTGGGGAAGTGCTAAAGAAAATACCCACAAGTCGCACACGCCGTGTTCCTTGGTGGACACGGGAGCTGACTGTGGCCAAGAAAGACGTCGCAAAGAGGCGTAGAAGGTACCAACGGGAAAGGAATGAGGGATCCCGTCAAAGATATATAGATGAGTATCGAGATGCTCGAAAAAGATATAAAAAGATGGTGTATCAGGCCAAGACTTCTAGCTGGCGGGAGTTAGTGGAGTCAGAAGGCAATAATGATCCGTGGGGCATCATATACAAGGTGCAAACTCGGAAAATAAGGACCGACCTGGTACTCGCTAGTCTAAATATAGACGAAGTGCCGGGTGCTGGTTCCTGGCAGCAATCAACAGAGCATTTGTTGAAAGTGCTTCTTCCTGAGGATTGTCCTTCGGACGACACGCAATTGCAAAAAGGTCGTCGCGAAGCAGCATACGAGTCACCAGCTCTCACGGACTCCATCACAGAATTTGATATATTCGATATTAAGTATGTTATTGGAGAGATTAAAAATAAAAAGGCTCCCGGCATAGATATGATAAATGGAGAAATTGTCCGGAAGAATGAGGACGTATTAAGCCAATACCTGCTTGACCTTTTCAATGGATGCCTGAGATTGGGATACTTTCCCACTCAATGGAAAACAGGGCTTGTCAAAGTTTATATAAAGGATCAAACAAGCCCGTGAATGATGCAAAGTCGTATCGATTGATACAACTCCTGCCCGTTTTCGGGAAACTGCTGGAGAAACTGATTATAATGAGATTAAAAAGCTTTATCAGTTTCAGTCCCAACCAGTATGGTTTTGTATCGGGAAGATCGACGACAGATGCCATCATGAAAATCCTTGAATTGGTGCGTGGCAGAGGGCACAAGTACGTTCTCACAGTATTCCTGGACATAGCTGGGGCCTTCGATAATGTCTGGTGGCCGACTGTTTTGGAGTCACTAAGAAGACGAGATTGTCCACCATGTCTTCTAAAACTAATACAAAGCTACCTTACCCAGAGGGTAGCGATGTTAGTGACTCAAGCCGGCGAGGTCTCAGACCAATAACTAAAGGTTGTCCGCAGGGTTCGGTGGTGGGTCCGTTCCTGTGGAACCTAGTGATGGAAGAGCTGTTGAAACAGACTGATAAATTGGATTACTGTGACTCGGTTGCATACGCTGATGACCTAGCAATAGTTGTCCATGGAGATTCTCGGAGGGAGATAGAGGAGCGTGCTTGCACAGCTGTGTCTCTAATAAAAAGATGGTGTCAAGGGGAAAAGCTGCAGATTTCGTTTGAGAAGTCGAAAGTGATGCTCATGAAAGGCAAGCTTCATCCCAGTCGTCCACCCTGGATCCGGGTGGACGAACAAAGAATAGCCCACGTAACCCAGTTCGAGTATCTGGGCGTGCTCCTGGATTGGAAGCTTTCTTTTAAGCCCCACATTCGGCGAGTCGCCTCTAGATGCTTAAATTTATACCAGGGGATCAAAAGAGTAGCCCGTGGAGAGTGGGGGCTGAAGACTGGTGTGGCTCTGACCATCTACAGGGGCGTGATTGAGAATGTCGCAACGTACGCATCTGCCTGTTGGGCTGAAAAGCTGGACATGCAGTCGTACCGCGGCATTCTATTAAGAATGCAAAGAGCTATATTATGCTCAGTGACTAGGGCCTATGCGACGACGTCCACGACCTCCTTACCGGTGGTCGCTGGAGTGTTGCCGCTTGATCTCCAAGCAGAGATGAGGGCCCTAAGATATAGATACCAAAAGAAGGGCATGATCGTCCTTGATGGTCGGGAGTTGTCTAGTCAGATGCCTCCCGCTCTCGTAAAGAAAACGATCCGAGAGTATGAGATAGGGAAGTGGCAAAGACGCTGGGATGAGGCAGAGACAGGAAGAACTACTTATGAGTTCTTTCCAAATCTGCATCACAGACTATCGATGCGATGGCTGCGGCTATCCCAGACCGTAACACAATATTTCACGGGGCACGGGGAGTTCAATTCCAGGCTCTTCGACTTGGGATTGAAAGATTCCCCAAATTGTGAATGCGGTCAGCAGGACACGGTGCATCACGTTCTCTTCCGGTGTCCTCTCCTCGACGAGGCTAGAATCCATATGGAATTCAAGCTGATAAGTAGGGGGGAGAACTGGCCGGGAGAATGTAAAGAGCTGGTAACGAATGCAAGGAATTTCGAAGACTTTGTCGAGTTCGCTCAAGAAGTTGCAGTGATAAGAAGGACTAGACGCATAAGTAGAGGTCCGCCTCCCCGTGGCAGGGACGGGAACTTATCTACCTAAGTAGATGAGGCTAAGTGACCATAGGCACCGGTTTTGGCGCTACGCGCTAGGTACGGTGGCTAAGAGTGTGTGTAATAATAATAAATAATGCCCATCACCAGAGAGTGAGTTGTAGAGGCTCCTAGGAAGAGCATGCTGGATTCGAACCCAATACCTCCGCGTTGCTAGTCCAGCGCGATACCACTGAGCTAATCCCTTCCTTCTCCCTTGGCTTTCGCCACTTAACTAGGGACGGACACCATAGTTTGTGTACTGTATTTGTCCTTGTCTGTACTGTGTAGAGTGTATGTAATTTAAAAGTATTTTGTACTGTACTGACGAAGTGCATGGAGTACAGAGCTGTGGTAACCCATGGGGTCGCTACTCCCCAAGTAACTGCATGCAACAGATACCCCTTGCAGGCATAATTAATATTTATTAACTCGTTGGTTAGATATGTAACGGAATGTATAGTTTTATACATATTCTTTTTATGTATTCAGTTTTATATTTATGTTTAACAAGCTACAGTATTTGTTTCATGAAATATAATTCTATAAATAAAGGAAAATGTTATCTATTTTTTCATTTTGTATATTTTTATCAATTTTCTCAACATGAATAGATAAATAAATAAAAATAAAGCACTGACGCATGTAAGAACAATTAAAATTCTTCTTTGCGTCTTAAGTTCCTAAAAAGTTGGTTCCCCACTTTGGAAGAATGAAATAGATAAGAATAAGGACCTTAGGACTCAAACAAGCAAAATAATTTGCGCAGATCTGAAGAATGGATAACGAATCGTAACTTAAATAGGCTCATGAAACTGGAAGAGAACAGTGAGAGATACATTGGACAATACTGAAAGATAACAGAATGAATGTATCTGAACAAAGAACAACAGTAAATACAAATATGCACCAATGTTGGGCAAACTTTTCGCTTAGAAGCGAGTGTCGAAAACAACTAACATAAATAACCTAAAAGAATAGATATTTGATTCTCTGCTTGTCACTTCTACACTTTTACTATTTTTTTTCTCTTCTAATTTTATCCCGTTATCTTTTGACAATTAGAATATACTAAACAAATGGATTATTAGTTTCTTACTATTGAAATACATGCAGGCACTATAATACTCAATATTATCATATGTATTACAGAAAATCAATATATCACATACCATCACAAGTACAACATACATATTCAATTAAGCTGAATAAATAATTAATGATTCGCCCTGCAACTTGAAGCGATGGCCCAACAACCGTTAATAATACAACATTATTAAATTGTGCAATAAAAAAATTAGAGAATAAAGTTTTAGAGAAAATAGTAGATAACTGAAAACTAATTTCACGCACCTCCGGCCATTCGGTTTTCGTTTTTCACCTACGCTGTTCACACACATTTTCTAAAAATCACTTTCCTCAAACCATGTATCTCCGGTAAAAACTCGAAATCGGAATTGACCCGATTATAATACTTCCTCTAAAGAGCCAGTAAAAAATAGTTTTTACTGAATAGTTTTGTAATTGAACATTATGAATTCCTTTGAGAAATTTTCGTCGATGTTTAACATAAATTTTATTTTGTTTCCTGATTATAAACGGCCAAATATAAAATGGCGGACTTACGTTGGATCTAATACTCTTTTCCGCCTAATATTCTTATGCCATCTTTATTGCACAATTTGATATTTTATAAAATACCTACGAAGTAAAAATTAGTAAAAAAATACTAAACTATATAATTTTTTATAGAAGTCATTAACTTTAAATAATTAGCCAAACACAGTGTAGAATGAAATGTGTTCGGTGATGCTGTGTGTTTGTGTGTTTGTAGTGGCTTGAGCGGTTTAGTAAAAGGGCTCGTAAGTATACATGTTTAAGAGTGAAGTATTAGAAATAATCAAGAGATCACACTGTTTTTAAAATAGATATATTCTCTAAGTGAAATTAAGTTACTTTAAAATATCACAATAATATGCTTATAAGTATACTGAAATTAATTGGAATAAACTCTTATGTTATAACTTAAACTGGCACAGTTCTGTGTTCTCCTTGGTGTCAACAAAAAAACTTGTCTGAAGGAATGTCTTCTAATTGTTATTTCAAACCTTCCCCTGTGAGAAGAAGGGGAAGCTAACAAGGTTCATGAACTTTTCCAGTAACTGTACTCTTCTACCTGCGTGTACCCTTTAGCCAACAAGCTCGCATTTTTCTTCTTAATTGTAATATTTCAAATTAAAATAGATATAATTTCTTGCATCCATCACAAGAAGTAAAGATGCGAAATGTGTGGTGGTGAACATGATAATTCTATATTCTGATTGGCCCAACTTACACCCACATTTCACAACTTCTTTTCTTCACTGTGATAGCTAATTATTTATTTGAAAAAAACTAGTTTCAAGTGTTTTTACTAATTTTTCCTTCGTAGGTTTTTTATAAATTAGCAAAATTTTATAACTGAATCTAACTAACTCTTGTTATAGTTGGTTCTTTGGATACGCATTTTTACATTCTCTTCACTTAAGACGAACTATTTGTAATGGTATCAAATTTTCGATATCGAGTTTTCACTGGAAATACATCTTTTGTGGTCCTCTGAGTCTGAAAAGTGGTTTAGAAAACGGTGTGTGTGTGAGTGTTTGTGATATAAACATATAGTTGAAGTCATCTATCTATACAAATTGATTGTAAATCTTACTCTGACGAGGGATGAAAATCCAAAACCGTCCAGAATAAAAACAATGAAGCATGGTACTACGGATAAAATTATACATATTATTATGAAGGCGTAAAACCGTATATTTTGCTGAAGTGGTACTTAAAAGGAAAGTATAACGCTACTGTTCCCTCAGAACCTACAAGGGATCAGTTTTCCGAAAAAAATGATTAAAAAGAGTCATAGGTATATGAAGTTCGAACAAAATCTTTTGAGCCGTTTTCTAAAAAAACATGAAAAACTGAAAAAAAAAAAAAAAAATCATTTTCGTGAAAACTCAATTCCGAAACTCTGGCACGATCTTTTACTAAGACTAAAAGAAAGTGAAAAATATCAGAAACAAAATCGTTTCGATAATTTTTGCCTTATATTTCTTAAAATAAACATACATTGCATGCCACAGCTCATTTTTTTCTTTTTACTTGCTTATACATTTCATGCATATCTCAACTAACAATGTACGTATATAATAAATAGGTGCATACATACATCTACACTTAATTATACACACACAATTAATTATTAACTCCTGAAAGCGATCGATCATCTACACACAACATCTACAATGTTATTTTTTTTTTTAATTAAGCCCAGTAACAATTATTTTCCAAGATAAAATTAATAATAATCTTAATAACGTACTGTTAACTTTGTAAACATTATTTAACCTTTGATATGATCTCACTAAATATATGACTAATAATAAAAATAAATTTCACGAACTTATAATAAACATATTGCCTAAGATGATAGCTTTTGAAGCAAATTCAAAATGGATGGCTGAAAGAAAAGGAAAAAGATGGATACAAGCTCAGATAATTATTGCAATAGTAGTGTGCTAAGGAATAAACCACTCTATACACCAACTATTTCAACAAGCCTTCCTCCCTTCCTCCCTTCCAATGCAATCTGTGGCGGGAACACAAATGTTGATTGACAAAGATTGATAAAAGCTGGTTCATTGATTTACAATAATATAGCATATAATACCCATATAACTGTTATTCTATAAACATCGTGAGTCCGAATAAATTCTTGTACTATTATTGATACGAGTGATATTCAATAAACATTTCGAAACAATAAAATGTGTGTAACATTATTAAACATATTACTATCAAAAGTTCCTATTTCTAATGTGTTACTATTCAAAAACAATTGAAATGTTTTTGGTGTGGCGTGTTGTTTGTATAGTAACTTGTGGCGTGAGCGGTATTGCAAAGGACTTGTGAGTGTTTATGTTTAAGATAGAAAGGCAAGTATTAGAAATAGAGAATAAGAACCGCTTTTAAATAAATAATTTAACTATATATTAAATTAGTAAAGTTACAAGATAATTATTAATTTTGAATCTTGAATTAAGTTATGAATGCAAGGAAAATTAAATAGTAGCTGGTTTGTTTGAAACTCAAACGTTTAACATTTAAATTGGCACTCAATTTAAGAGAGCGATTCCTGATAAAATGTTCTGGTTCAATATCTAATTCCGACTGGTCTGGTTGAGTGCAGAATTTAGACTGCCTAAGTCCTTTCAAATAATGCTGGTACGTCTGGAGGGAGTGTATTATCTTACCCTAGCTGTTTCTTGTCCCTTTGTCTCTTCAATAGCACTGACCTTAAATTATACTACCTGACTCTAAAATGCACTATTTTTGAAGTTAAATTCACGCTAACCACTTAGCTAATCTCTTCCCAAATTAACCATTACAAATCATACAAAGTTATAAAGCTATAAAGTTATAAAGTTATAAAGCCATACAAAATCATTGTTTTTATAAAGCTAACAAACTTGTTTTTCTACGACACACATTCAATTAAACTTCGCATAATCAATTCCAAGTTTAATTGGTAGGAAGTTATTTTATTTATATTATTGCAGTTTTCACTGAACCAATTTAAATCATCCAGAACTGGCATTCTATTTTGTTACTTGATAGCGAGCACCGAGGATTTCTCTTAAAGCTGCATTTTCTTCATTTTTGTTTTGTTTCTATTTTATTATTATTATTATTTAACTTTTAATTTATTAATTCTGATTTGTTTATAAAAAATTATATACATATATAAGTATATAATGCATTTATTACCAGACATCTGGCGTGAATTCTCAGTTGTCCTTAACATGAAATAGATGGCAGAATCAGTGAAAGCCTAGAGATAAGTTTATGGCGCAGTTTCCCTGGAACCCAATAATATCAATTTTTCCAAAAATATATTTTCAAATAACCGCAATATATTATTATCACCCTATATTATATATAATATATACATACATATATGCATCATCATTTGTCAGTGGAGAAAGTACGCCAAATAGAAAAAAAATCCAAATGTTAAAATGCTCCATTTTTTTAAAGATTCAAAATATATGATTAATTAGTTGTTGTTTTTTTTAAACTGCAAAAATTGATGTCGAAACCATTCAATTTACGTATACCTAACTAACCTTTTCAATAAGATGTTATCCTTAAGTTATTTCCCGCCGGCTTGGAAAACCTCTAAAGTCATCCTCATCCGAAAACCCGGCAAACCTCCCACTTCCCCATCTAGCTATCGACCGATTTCTTTAATCAGTTCCATCAGCAAAATCTTTGAGAAAATAATCCTTTGTAGATTTACTGAACACCTATACTCTAACAATATACTAACTGACGAACAATTTGGCTTGAGACCCGGACTTTCTACAGAACTGCAACTAACTAGAATTATTGACGACATTACACGCAACTTTCACCTTAAAAAACACACGAGCATGGTACTACTCGACATTAAAAAAGCTTTCGACACTGTTTGGCACACTGGTCTCATCTTTCGACTAACAGAATACAACTTTCCTCTATACTTAATCAAACTTATACATTCTTACCTTACTAATAGACAATCATACGTGCATTTTAATACTGCCTCCTCTGATCTCTATTCAGTTAAAGCCGGCGTTCCCCAAGGCTCAATCCTAGGTACTATCCTATTCATCACCTACATAAATCCTTTTCCCAAACTTGCCCACGTCAACTTAGCCCTCTATGCTGGCGATGTCGCTATTTACACACACTCCTGGAAAATTGACACGATCACCAGCAGACTTACAACTTCAATAGACAAAATAACAAAGTACTGTACAAAATGGAAAATCAAAATTAACCACAACAAAACCAACGCCATCCTGTTTACAAAACGCAGACCCATAATCAACAAACTCACCAAATATAACAATACCATTATGCCATGGACAAACAGTGTTAAATATCTTGGAATAACTTTAGACAGCAGACTAAACTTTACCACTCACATACAGGACAAAGTCAACTCAGGTAAGATGGCCATCAGACTACTCTTTCCCCTACTCTCCCGTGACTCCAAAATGACTGCACGTAACAAACTTCTACTCTACAAAACTGTAATCAGGCCGATGTTGCTATACGCTTCCTCTGCCTGGAGCCTAACCTGTGCCACCAATATCAAAAAATTACAGACTATACAGAACAAATTTCTTAGACTTGCGACTGACTCACCACGCTACACTAAAGTCACCCACTTACATGAGATAACTTTAACAGAAACTGTACAAAACTACATCAAAAATAGACTACTAAAACTTCTGACATCCTTAGACTGCCACACAAACCCCCTTTGCCGCGAAATTGGAAACTATGACAGAACAATTAAATACAGACACAAAAGAATTAGAAGTATTCTTAATTAACCCTTCCTCCTGAGCTGCAGGTTTTTCCTTCCTTTTTCCCTGTAATATAAACTCCCAACAGCAATATGTCAGTTTTATTTTGTATTGAAGGGTGTAATGTTATCACATTGGAACTTCAATGTCATTTGTAAATATGTATGTACAAATTTGTAAATAAAATTCTTTCTATACCATTCAAATTCCTATTTCAAACGCGACCATATATTTTTTTAACGAATTCCAATATTAGATTGTTGTTCATTAAAAAATGTTATTGACCAAGAAAAATCCGTTGTATTTTCGTTGAGATATTCAATTTTGAATGTAGAGAAACTTTTAGTTGTTACTATTGCACACTGTTTTTGTGTTTATATTCATAGTGAGGAAAGTAAATTTACGAATAATGCATTGTTCCACCTAGGTGGAATTTCCAAATATGGGCAGATGAAAATCTTGATATTTCATATCGTATAGGAAATCGGACAATAATTTCCATAAATGTGAGGTGAAGTATAAGATCATCCTGTATAACCCTATTTTTACAACGAAACATTAAAACGAACTCAGGCATCTTGATTTCTTGTGAAATTCTCTCAGATCTGTTTGGAAATGTCCCACTGGCATGCCGGCAAATGATTTACTTCTAGCAAGATGAATATCGAACTCATAATGCGAATGGATACCCGCTCTCCATACCTGACGCCTCTTGATTACATCCAATGAGGATACCTAAAGTTATGGCAACTTCCTCTCATCATGTACAAGAACTTGAAGAAAGAATTTCCGAAGCCTGCGAAGAAATTCGTCCTGATATTGTAATGATTCCAGTCAATGAAAACTAAACAAAATAGGCGTGTTTGTGCTTACTTAATTTCTGGTGCCCATTTTAAAGCTTTCCTCCATTTTTATACAACTGCTAAAAGCGTATTTTTTGAAGACTTTTTATTTCTTGGCACCTTTACAACCATTTTCGGAAAAAATTGGAAGAATAAACTATCAAATAAAAAAAAATCACACTCTTCCGTTTGACGGATTTTGATCGTGAAGTTCCGTCCATCTGATGTTTGAGGAAACGCACGATGAAAAAAATCTGTGTCCAGAGATCTGAGGAAGCCCACTCAGACAATTAAAAAACTTACTCTCTTTCTCTCTCATACGAGGATAACTATTGATCTTGTTGCTAATATCAATAAACCCAAAGTTAAGTCCTCATACCTCAGCTATGTATGAATGTTCAGCCATAAAATTTAAGTAATCATATGCTTGACGTCTGTAATAGAAAAACTCTTAGCGTGACTTTTCGCAGTTTAAATTCAATAATCTTATTTAATAAAAAAAAATTGAAAGTTTCCGTAAAATAATTTGGAACAATTTGGAAAAGTAAAGGAAAATTAATCTAGAAGACACTATAAGATCCACAGATTAGGGTAGCTTGGGCAAGAGATACTTAATTAATGATAGTTGGATAAAATACTTGGATAAGGGAAACCTGGAATGAAGTGTTGCTTTTTTTTCTTGCAGTAAAGGTGGTTTTGTAGTAACGAGCGGCCACATCTGAGACTAGAAGACTGACTCTACGGTACCCAGGTGATAAATCTCTATTACCTTGTCACGTGGATACGGAAGACCAGTTTATTCTATCTGCCATAGTATCCCCCCACTATCACAGCCAAGTACAATCTTCTCTAACCAGTCTTTCTTCACCTTATTGAGAACCTTATTCCTCTACTATTTATGTATTTATTTATTATAATTTTCATTTTATTTCACTTAATAACGTTGCAATTATATTTGGATATTTTTTTTTAATCAGTCTTTTCAGTTGTTTGCGAAACATGAGTGTAATCCAATTAGGTTTTAATTTGCATTTATTTTGTTTGTCATTTGATATATCAACATAGTGGAATGTTATTTTTCCTCCCTAACTATATATTCATACATTATATATATGAATGTGTGAATATAAAAAAAATATGGCCGTTTAAAAAAAAAAAAATTATTGTTTTATGAATTTTTTATTGTTTCTGATATAGCCTATTGTGAGTGATTGCGGTAAGCCAGCTGTTGAATCTCTCGCTAATACCATTCTTTGGATTTGGAATAAAAAGAAAACTGCTGCTAAGTATAAATAAGTTTGGAATAAAATGGATGCAGCTATGTCTGGACTATAGGGTGGGTGTGAAAGAAGTTCAATACCATCAACTTCTTCAATTTTTTTCTTTAGTTCTGATGGGAGTTGAGTGACCGAACTTGTTTGCGATTGACTAAAGCTGCAAAACACTAGGCCATTTATTAGTATTTTCTACCTAGTTACAGCGCCCGCTCTAGCGGTTACGTCGCCCCGGACAAAAAAACAAATTGCCGTCCCTTAAGAATATATATATATATATATATATTTAAGCATGTCTATGCATGTTCAAACACAACTTGAAGCAGCGCTCTGCTCGCGTGCTAATACTATTCTGTTCAGAAAAGTATATTGCATGTTCAAACAAGTGCAAGCATCGTCCTTTACGAATTCTGCATTAATTTCTCAATAATAGTCTAAACATTTTTAGCTTTTAGACATAAACAATATAAATACGCTACGCACTGTAAATTTTTAGCGAACGAAAAAATCGCTATGTGAAATTTTCTATTAATAGAGTA
>JAAEAF010008153.1:0-43021 GCA_011037195.1 Triatoma infestans | reverse complement strand
CTGGGGGAGGGGTGTGGGTTAGGTTATTACCCTCTAAAGTGCTATTTGGGGTAGTTACACAATTCGGGCATTAACTAATGTAAGTAGAATTAAATATGTTGTTGCATTCCGAGTTTGAGGAACAAATCGGGGAAAACCGGAAGTGCTTTTGTTTTAACACTTTACTAAATATGATTTTTTCACTTTTTCGCGATTTTCTCAAAAATGGCCCCGACGATTTTCTTGAAACTACACATATAAACTAAACATTCAAAGATCTACAACCTTTATATAAAACATTTCTCTGGGAAAATTCATTTAAGGGCACTTTTAGGAGAGGGGTAGGGTTGCAGCTTCCTCTAAAGTGGTATCATACTTGATTATACAACTCTATCATCCAAATGAAATTAATTAGAAATAAATAGTTGGTCAAAATTCCGGGTGTGAAGAAAATCAGTAAACCGGAAGTGCGCTTTTACTGAATAGTTTTTTTCAGTTTTCGACAAATTTCATTAAATTTGGTATACAAACTATAAAATTTGTCAATTATAATTTTGATAACTGTAGTAAGAGAAAGTTGTGTGAGTGTTTCACACCAGATTTTTTTGGAGGGTTTTGGGAGAACCGTTGCCTTATGCTTTCATCTGAAGTACCACTTCAGTTCAATATCTGGCACTGCAACATTTATATTATCATGGCCGGCTCTAGAAAGTGTGGGGTCACATTGAAAATAATTATATATAAATGTACGAATATATATTCGAACTGTTAATTTCAATTTAAAGTAATACTTTCCTTTATTTACATTGTTATCTTTCTTAATGATAAATGATATTATTAACATAATTATTATCTAATATGAATATAAAATTAGAAAACTAAATTAACTCACCACAATAAATTATTACTTTCTCTTACTCCTAGTAAGAGGAAGTATTGAATGTGTCAATTTCGATATAGAGTTTTTCAACGGGAAAGATCGTTTTGAGGTCCCCTGGTCCAAAAAAGTGGTTTTAGCGATATGGTCTGTTGTGTGTGTGTGGGTGTGTCTGTGTTCTGTGGTGTGTGGGTATGTATGTGACAGCCTAGCTCAAACGAAAAATCCTAGAGAAAGTCAAACGTTGATATTACGTTTAGGTTATCACCATGGGAATCCTGACGGTGCGTTAGTGGTCAATATTCCTCAAACGGATAAGAGTAAGTACCACCTTTACGTAGTTGTTTTTTTTACGTTTTTGCAATTTTCTCAAAAATGGCTCCGAAGATTTTCTTTAAACTTGGTATATCAACTACACATACAAAGAGCTACGACTTTTATTTGAAACATTTCTCCAGGAAAATTCATTTAAGGGCACTTCTGGGGGAGGGGTGGGGTTAGGTTTCATCTTAACTGCTGTTTCAGTATATTAGACAATTCTGTCATCTAAATAATGTTAATTAGAATTAAATATGTTGTTGAAATTCCGAGTTTGAAAAAAAATAGATAACCGGAAGTGCGTTTTTACTGTAATATAATTTTCAGTTTTCTGTATTTTCTCGAAAATGGCTCCAACGATTTTCTTTAAACCAGCGTTGTTAACTATACATATAAAGAGCTACAACTTTTATTTGAAACTTTTCCCCTGATAAATTCATTTAAGGGGACTTTTGGGGAGGGGGGTTATGTTTTTCTTTAAAATGCTATCACAGTTGATTATACAATTCTGTCATCCAAATTGAAATAACTAGAAATTAATATATGACCCAATTCCGAGTTTCAAGGAAATTAGTAAACCGTACAGTTTTACTGGACAGTGTTTTCACTTTTCGACGAATTTCATTAAATTTGGTACACTAACTATAAAATTTGTCAATTATAATTTTGAGTACTGGAGTAGGAGAAAGTTGTGTGAGTGTTTCACACCAGATTTTTTTTTTATAAAGATTGGAGTTACATATTAACGACAGTGTATACCTAAGCCATACAAATTCCCCAGTTCCTAGTTTCAACAACTATATTAGTGGAACAAAAGAATAAAATTTGTCATAAAGTGGTTTTGTGAAAAAGAAAGTACATATTGAATTTTAAAAGTTGGAATAGTCATCTTTATAGCACCATTCCGCCCAAATAAAATAAGAAATCACTTGGGGACAAAATTCAGTTTAACAAACTCAATAAATAGTTAACCGGCTTTATAAAAAGACTTAGATATAATAAAATGCTAAAGATTTTTTTTACGATGAGATTAAAAAAATGAAATACTCTAAATTAATATATATTTCTTTTTGATGTAATTTAAAATAAAATTATTAGAAAATTCAAATTGATTAATGTTTTTTTTTTTGTTTTAAAAACAATTCTTGATGTCAGGTTAAGGGTGGATCGCAGTCAATTAAAATAATCCAGTGAAATATTGAAACATTGAATTTTTTTGTTTTGTTTAATAAGATCGATCAAAAATGTTGTTTTTTAAATTTGAAAAGTTATTTTTTCCATTGAACAAAGTGAAAGAATGAAAGATTCTTTCGAAAATAATTAATAATTCATATTTATACGAACATGTTAAAAATTTGTATGTTAAGTGGAGTGGCAACACTGTTTTTTAGGGATATGTTAAGGCAGTAGTTCCTGGCGTTCTGTTCCTAGGTGTGAAGTCGCATTAATGTTTACATATCTACCAAAGGAAAATATAATACTTGTAATTCGTACTAATGAAGGATTTTCTAATATTACTGTGTATGTAGTTCTAAAGAAAACTAACTGTATGTAGAATTTCTTTTGCTAGTTTATCTTTAATGATTGGTGTGTTTCCGTAATTCTATACCTTATTTTTATTCTTTGTCTTACTCATAGTCACTCTTTGTCTTTGTAATCGTGTCAAATTTTCGGTATTTCACCGGAAATATCTGTTTTGAGGTCCTCTGAGTCCAAAAAAGTGGTTTTTAGAAAATGATCTGAGTATGTGAACAGCATAGCTCAAAAACGAAAAATCGTATAAATGCCCAAACTTGATATTCCGTTTAGGAATACCATGGGACCCAACAGTAGGTCATTCCTCAACCGGAAGTACCACCTTACTAGTTTTTTTTTTTTTTTTTTTTTTTTTTTTTTTTTTTTCTCAAAAATGGCTCCGACGATTTTCATGAAACATGGTATATCAAGTATACATACAAAGTGCTACAACTTTTATTCGAAACATTTCTCTGGGAAAATTTATTTAAGGGCAGTTTTGGTGGAGAGGGGTGGGGTTAGGTCTTCATCTAAATTGCTATTTCAGTTTACTATACAATTCTGTCATCTAAATAATGTTAATTAGAATTAAAAGTGCTGTTGAAATTTCGAGTTTGAAAAAATCGGATGACCGGAAGTGCGTTTTTACTGAAATGTATTTTTCAGTTTTCTGGTATTTTCTCGAAAACGGCTTCAATGATTTTCATTAAAGTAATAATGTGTACTATAAATATAAAGAACTATAACTTTTATTTGAAATATTTCTCCTAGTAATGTCACTTAAGGGGGCTTTTGGGGGGAGGGGTGGGGTTATATTTTTCTCTAAAGTGCTATCGTTGTTGATTAAACAATTCTACCATCCAAACAGAATTAATTAGTACTAAATACAGGGCTATAATTCCGAGTTTGAAGTAAATTAGTAAACCGGAAGTGCGCTTTTACTGAACAGTTTTTTTCAGTTTTCGACGAATTTCATTAAATATGGTACACTAACTTTAAAATTTGTCAATTTCAATTTGGAAAACTGGAGTAAGAGAAAGTTGTGTGAGTGTTTCACACCAGATTTTGTTGTTTTGTATAGGGTTGGTGCAAAAATAATGCAGGTTTTTGAACTTTCATCTTTTGTTTACTTCTGCTTGCCAAGTAAACAAAGATAATCCTCCAGTCTAGGTAATGGATTATAAACAATGTTTATTAATGTTGTTTTTCCTCAAATATCAGTTTAGTTTGTGTTCCATTTTGTATGAGTTAAGACCTCCGATATTCACCATGTCAAAACAAGATTTTCGTCAATTATTTTTAATTGGGTGGTTGTTCCGCACGCTGGCCAAGCAATCAGAGACATTTTCCGTGGTAGCCTGCTTCATTTTTGTGGTCATCGAACCGGTTTCGGGCGTTCGCCCATCTTCAGGATGCGTTCTTCAGACAGTGTGTCAACACAGACTCGTACAGAGACTTAGCTGGCAGTTAGTGTGAAGCTAAGTCTCTGTACGAGTCTGTGTTGACACACTGTCTGAAGAACGCATCCTGAAGATGGGCGAACGCCCGAAACCGGTCGATGACCACAAAATGAAGCAGGCTACCACGGAAAATGTCTCTGATTATTTTTACGAGTTCAAACTTGGTCGAAGTGCGGCTCAAACTGCGCGTAACATCAATGTTGTTTGGGGTGAAGGAAGCATCAGTGAATGTACAGTGCAGCGATGGTTCCAAAAATTTCGTGTTGGAGATTTTGATCTCGAAGACAAGGAAGGTCGCGGTAGGCCCTCTGTTGTTGATCACGACCATCTTAGGGCATTGGTGGAAGATAACCCTCGCAAAACCACTCGGGACTTTGCGAGAGAAGTTAGTGTTGACCACTCAACAGTCGTTCGCCATCTCGAACAAATTGGTAAAGTTAAAAAGCTCGACACGTGGGTACCTCACGAATTGACCCAGAGCCAAAAACATCGGCGTTTTGAAATTTGCAATTCTCTTCTGTTGCGCTACCAAAATGAACCATTTCTTAATCGAATCGTGACATGTGATGAAAAATGGATCCAATACGACAACAGGAGACGGTCAGGCCAGTGGCTGGACAAGGATGAAGCACCAAAACATTTCGCGAAACCAAGCCTGCACCCGAAAAAAGTAATGGTGACAGTGTGGTGGTCTACTGCAGGTGTTATTCATTACAGCTTCCTAAATACTGGCGAAACAATCACGGCTGAAACATATTGTCAAGAAATTGACAAAATGCATAGGAAATTGCAAAATCTTTGTCCAGCATTGGTGAATCGGAAAGGACCAATTCTTCTTCACGATAACGCCAGGCCACATATCGCAATGCCAACTCTCAGGAAACTTCAGGAATTGAAATATGAAACACTTCCGCACCCTCCATACTCCCCCGATCTCTCGCCGACGGACTTCCACTTATTTAGACATTTGGACAACTTCTTAAGAGGAAAAAATTTTAGGGGCCGAAGTGAAACCGAAAATGCCTTCCGCGAGTTTATTGAGAGTTTAAATAAAGATTTTTTAGAAACTGGAATAAAAATGCTTCTGACACGTTGGCAACTATGTGTTGATAATGATGGAACATATTTTGAATAAATAATCTTAGTTTTATACAAATTATAATAATTTATTTTTTTGGCATATAAAAACCTGCATTATTTTTGCACCAACCCAATACATATTTGTTGTCTATGGTATAGTTTTATAAGAATAATTGATAAATATCTTCTTTTATTTTCTTTTTTCAAAATAAATTGTTTCCTGAAGTAAAAGTTCAAAAATTCAACAGTTATCTATCTCCTTTGTTGTGTCTAAGGAAATCTTTTACAATTTTCTCGTAAAATACTGTAACGATTTCATTTAAACTTGGATTGCTAACTGCCTGCACCGCAGACACGCACAATGAAAAGCGTGGCCCCCTGAAAATTAATTCAAACTGTTATTTTTACTATGATAATTTTGTTATGTTATTATCTTCTTTAATTATTATTTAAGTTGTATATAAAATGAGAAAAAAAAAAAAAATTAACGCAACACAATATGAAAGGTTATGTCGTATGACAAAAAAAATTTGGATGCAGATCATTATATTCATGACAAAACAAGTCACACTAACCCTCATCCCTATTTGCATCCAATGTGCAATCCATAAGTACTGTGGAAAAAGAAAGTAGATATTTATCTTTTAAATATATAACCCTATGACGCAACAGCCCATGAAGGGACAAGGCTTGCCAGACGGCGATTTGAATAGGGGGGGGGCGTGTGGTAAGCACGCCGCATTTCCCTCGCCGTTTAGTTCCGGCTTGCGCTACCTAGGGGCGCTACTAACCGTAGCTTCCCACTTTTTATCACGATGCTGGGTCAACACCGACTTTGCCTTCACGGTAATCGAACTCTGAATTCTCGCACGAAAGGCGAGTGAGCTAGGCGCTAGACCAACGTGTGAGGAGTACTTTTAAATATATTACTCTTACCATGATTACTCTATAAACAATAAAGTTCACTGTACAATATATAATTTACTTGGCAAAAAATACTTAGTACAAATTCTGCAAAATGGCTCGGTGAACAATTACGACTTTACTGAGCCGCTGATATAACAACTGATTTGTAAAGTATTTTTGCATGAGATCAATATAGAAACTGCGAGTTAAAATATATTTATTTGATAAATATGGAATTACCTAGTCCAAAAAAAAAAAAAAAAAAATGATTAAATTCTGTTTGGTTTAACAAAAACTCTTGATATTAGCATACTTCACAGTAATCATAATAAAAGTAATCCAGTGAAGTATCCAAAACTTGGAAATTTTTGTTTTTATTTGAATAAAGCTGTAATGGTTGTTGTAGGAGGAGATGTTGGTTGTAGATGTTGATAGATAAATAACACCTCAATATCGGTATAAGATATATAATTGATATATATGTATATGACTGACTGCCAAGGACTGTATACTTTACACTACAAGAACTGAACAGACTGACTGACGTGGCTAAACGATGTGTACAATTCAAGTGTGAGACTGTGAACAGAATATCCCTTTTTGACTCTGTCTCTCGTATATATATCCAACTGGCCTCTCCTCTCCTCTCTCTCGAGAGGGGCTCTTTCTCTCTGATGCGTGGTGGGGGTTCACTCGCTAGTGTGGATCAGTGGTGGGGGTTCACTACCCCTACAAAGCCGATCTAAAATGTTTTTAGTTTGCATATCTTTTCTCCAAGCGCAAGCATAAGAATATTTTGGAATAACAATTACTAAAGAATGTAAAGTTCTTTCATTCTTTTAACATAAAAATAATTAATTATTAATAGTCCATATTTAGACGAATAATTTAATAATTAAACTATTATAAAAAAAAGAAATTGTCTTATCTTATCAGCCACTACTTGTACAATATCACTGAGATGCGATCTTCAAACTGTGTGCCTCAGTTTCTTTAGAAAAAGATAAAAAATATATACATTATAATTATTATTTATTTTTTTGTCTGTATCTTTCTGTTCCCTTGTTTACTTAGTGTAGGCGCGGGACCACGCTTGTATCTCAATAACATCAACACCTCTAATATTGAATAAAAATGCCCATTAATACCGGATGAAAAAAAACAATCATAGTAAAACTAGGATCATAGTATATGTACAATAAAGAAGGAAATGTATTCAAGGTTTCCTTAACAGGAAGATTTTTGTGTTGGCTGTGAAGTTTTGTCGGACAGAAGAGAGAAAATCCTAATGAATGTCACAAAAATTCAGCTTTGTTTGGTCGCGTCACATAATTTTAATATTTTTAATGATTGTTATTTTAAATTTAATAATAAATTAAATTAATTCTTCACAGAAAGTAAAAATTCATTAAGTGTCCCATTAAAAAAAAAAAAAAAAATTATTCAAGGTAAAAAGCATTTATTTTTATACACTGATGACTTATACTATACAGCTGCAACTGAAAGTTATAAAGAGAAAAAAAAATGAGCAATACAGATGTAATTATCTCAACAAACACTTGCAAATATTTTTTTCTTTTTCCTTAAAGAAAAAGATTTCATATATTTCAGACTTAAAAGGTCAACTGTTGACCCGAATACATTCAACATAAAAACTAATAGATGAAATATGCATTGAAATTGCAACATTTGTATATGATTAATAAATATAATAAGGTCAATCACCTAACTTAATACAAATTTAATTAACTTCCAAACTGCTGGCTGCGAATTATGAAATTAATTTCACTCACGTTACATTCTCTTACTACTGTAAGGAAAAGTATTGTGATCAGACCAAATATTTGAAATGCAGTTGTTTGAGAAAAAAAAATAACACCCACATGACTATTCCCCTACTTCATATTTATACAATAATAAATTGTATTCAACAAGGGGAGGGATTAGCTAAGTGGTTAACGCGTTGGACTCCCACCCGGAGGTCCCGGGTTCAAGTCCAATACTATCCTTAAATTTTTTTTTTTTCTAGGAGCCTGTTGACGCATCTTAAATTAAAAAAAATCTTGTGTGTAACACTCACACAACATTCTCTTACTCCAGTTTTCAAAATTGTAATTGACAAATTTTGTAGTTTGTATACCAAATTTGATGAAATTGGTTAGAGTTCATCGAAAACTGAAAAAAAAATGTTCAGTACAAGCGCACTTCTGGTTTACTAATTTTCCTGAAACTCGGAATTTTGGCCATTTATTTATTTCTAATTCATTTTGTTTGGATGGTAGAATTGTATAATCAACTATGCTCTTTAGAGAAAAACATAACCCCACCCTTCCTCCAACAGCGCCCTTCAATGAATTTTTCTAGAGAAATGTTTCAGATAAAAATTGTAGATCTGTATATGTGCAATTCACATTCCTAGTTTAAAGAAAATCGTTGGAGCCGTTTCCTTGAAAATACCAGAAAACTGAAAAATACATTTTAATAAAAACGCTACTCCGGTCATCCGATTTTTTTCAAACTCGGAATTTCAACAACACATTGTATTCTAATTAATATTATTTAGATGACATCATTGAGATAAGAATACGGGGAGTGTATAACTCCAGAGTCGTCATTTATTCGGATAGCGAGGCTGCTCTGCGGGCAATTGACTCGTGGGAGAGCAGCTCAAGGCTGGTGTGGGATTGCCTAGGTGGACTCAGGGAAATTAGTAGCCATAATAAGGTCTTCCTGGTTTGGGTACCTGGGCACTCGGGCTATAAAGGCAATGAGGCGGCGTCTGGCCCGGGAGGGTTCAATCAGAGCACTTATCGGGCCGGAGCCGTTCTGTAGCGTCTCAAGATGCCTCAGGAGTGCATCCATTAAGACATGGATGCAGGACCGATCAAGGGAATGGCGGGTCAAAACTCCAGGCCAGAGGCAGGCGAAAACATTTATCCATAGCCACCCTTGGTTAAACTGGTTAATTGTATATAATAATAAAGAGGCACAGTCTGCCTGGACTTTACAATAGAGAATGGTTAAGGTGGAGTGGTCTGAAAATGACACGAAGTGACTGGCGAGATGATGAACTATAGTGAACTATATTGAATTGTATTGAACTGTACATCTCTGGACTATCCGTCGCAGTATTTATACAGTTTATCCCACTCCAGTCCGAGAGAGTGCTTGGGTTTGTTTCTATTCTCTTTACTCTCTTTGGTGCTGATCTCTTTTTGGTTGCAGTTACATAGATCCTTCACCAGATAGGGAAGTATCACCAAAGTAGATTGTACTGTATCAGATGGTGTATCCACAAATGGTGATGCTTGATGATACTACTAAATTGAATTCTCTGAGAACAACTAGATTGAACAGTGTTCTATTGTGCTCCAGTCCGGAACTTATTGTAGGTGGAAGATCCTCAAGAATCCGATACAATTCACATTGATTCAGAAAATGATAAAATATCCTCATTAACAAAGTGTGTGAAGAAGACAGCGGAGAAACAGAAATAAGAAATGCTTGGGAAAGGCTAGCTGTAGGACGTGAGGGATATCTTCATCCATGAGCTAGCAATGGTATGTTCAGCTGTAGGAATGGATACAGTGGCAGCACAGGTTGTTACACAAGTATTTTCCACATTGAAGACAGATGATGAAGGGAGAATATTGTTTGAAGAATTTTTAGAACTGTTTCGTTCTCATAGTAGAGTTGCTTCACCCCAGATTGGTGACCACACTTTCAATCTGTACACAAAATTACCAAATATAATGGATGTGTTGGGTGGAGAGAATTCGGGTCTGGTTGATGATATAAGAAGAGTTGGTTAACTGGTTAACTATGTAAGAAACTGGTTAACTATGTATAATAATAATAAGACACAGTCTGCGCCTGGACTTTACAATTTTTTTTTTTTTTTTTATCAAGGCACACTATAGGGCGTACCTGAGCTCGCGCTCATCCTAGCCCGCAAACTATTCATCTATCGCAATCGACTTTACTATAAACAGAACTGTTTCTATATATACGTAATCACAAAATAAACGAGGGAAGGGCACTCAAAAGTGGACATAAGCGAACATAACAACTAACGCATCCTAGACTAACTACAATATAACCTACCACACATACAAACCTCACACAGTCAATAAATACAGTCATACCTACACATCCATACAAGACTAACCTAAGGAACCTCTCAGTACTCGATATTCCTGAGAGGTCATCTAAAATTCTACAGCTACCCGAATCTAACGCACACAGACTACAGACAAGCAATAAATTACTATCACACAAAACATTTACTCCGCCTACCCAAGGGAAAGACCCCAGGACATACGCCGCGACAGAGCAGATTCCGCAAACATTTTGAAGGCATTATATGCCGTCTCATTTTCAAGAAGCAAGGGCAGAGTGTCATTGTTAAGGTTAACATGAAAACCAATTCCTCGCCACAAGTAAAGAACTGTTACAATAGAGAACTGTTGCAAAGGATTACAATAGAGAATGGTTATGGTAGAGTGATATGAAAATGACACGAAGTGACTGGCGAGATGATGAACTGTATATCTCTGGACTGTCCTTCGCTATATTTATACAGTTTCTCCCACTCCAGTCCGAGAGAGTGCTTGGGTTCGTTTCTCTTCTCTTTGCTCTCTTTGGTTACTGCTACAAAGGAAAATATGAATATAACCTTTTATGAACATAACCTTATAATCTCCCCTACATATATATATACAACCAACAAAAGAAGTGAAATATCTACACGAATTTGGTGAATTTGCTGTGACGATGGATGGAAATCCGAAACCGGTCAGGAACAAAATCAATATGCATGTTACGACGGATAAAATATCAGATGTTATCCCGCATTGCAGACCTAGCCACATTTTCAAATTGAAAATAGTGGTAGAACCATACATTATATTCAAGTTATACTTTAGAAGGCTCTTCCTCATGCTTTTGTTTCCTCAAAACCCTTCAAAAAAAAAACAATGTTCCTGAAACAAAATAAAATGCTTGAAATAAAAGTGATAGCCATTAATGTATGTAGATAGTATATAAAAAAGAAAATGGTGAAAAACTGAAAAGAAAACATTGAACACAAAGTTGATTTTTTAGATTTTTACCAAAAACCATATTATCACATGCGATGATGGGTACCTTAACTAAGTTCCTGCGATTTTTTTGGTTCTTAACATTTTGTGCTCACATACACACATGTTTAGAGCTTTCGCTGAATACATACATACATTTTTTTTTATCCTTTCCGTTTAAAATTCAATTTCAAAAACACGATCGCAATAGTATTTCATACCAAGATTAAGGGAAAGTAAAAAAAGGTTAACTAGAAGCGCTATCTATACTGCGATGTAATTAGATGTATTATCTGCTGAAAACGAATGAGTTGAAATGCATGGGCTTCTGATACTAATTTTTATTTATATCTTGATACTGATGCTCTAGAGTGCAACACTGAATATATGGGGATTCTACATACACCAGAATTCCTAAAACTCCCCCCCTTTTTTTTTTGTTTGAAAAAATTATTCAAATAAGAGTGTATATAAATAAACAGTGTTCATATATTTGCACTTGGCATTCTTGGCCCAATGCAATTTTTTCATGCCTATTTCGTAAATATTCCGAAAAGCAATGAAACCTATTCTATAAAGTATTGTTACCATGTTTAAATTTTCACTTACACAGGTCTACCAACACATCTGACAGAAAGATTTTGATCAAAAACTATTCATCGAAATTGCGAATTTACTAAAGCTGCGTTCTCCACGAGTCAAGTTTAGTTGACCGATTTTAGTTGATCAACAGAAGTTGAATGAAAAACCTAATGAGAACCTTTTATTTCAATAAAGTTGATCAACTTTTTAGTGGATCAAGAATACTTTCAGTTGAACCCGCCATCTTTCAAGTATTGACAAGTATGAATCTCCGGATCGCCCAATTGGTCACTCAGGTTGCTTTCAACTCATAGAGTGCTCCGTGTCGTTATTGAAACGGTTTGATCGATTTCATTTGAAACGTATGAACCAAAACTGCATTCAACTTTTGCTGATCAACTAAAATCGGACAACTAAAGTTGACTCGTGAAGACGCGTCTTAAATAATTTTTTACTTTCTCATACTCCTAAGAAAGAGGAAGTATTGTAATCGTGTCAAATGTTCGATATCGAATTTTCACCGGAAATATTCGTTTTGAGGCCCCCTGAGTCCAAAGAAGTGGTGTTTAGCAAATTGTGTGTGTGTGTATATATGTATGTATGTGAACAGCATAGCTCAACGAAAAACCGTAGAAAATTGAAACTTGATATTCCGTTTGGGTATTACCATGGGATCTAACAGTACGTTATACGTCAAACTTCCTCAACCGGAAGTACCACTTTGTTTTTTTGTTTTTTTTTACTTTTTTTGCGATTTTCTCAAAAATAGCTTCGACGATTTTCCTCAAACTTGATATATCAACTACACATACAAAGAGCTACAACTTTTATTTAAAACATTTCTCCGAGAAAATTCATTTAAGAGCCTTTTGGGGGGCGGGGTGGGGTTAGATTTTCATCTAAAGTACTATTTCAGTTTATTAGACAGTTCTGTCATCTAAATTATGTTAATTAGAATTAAATATGTTGTTGAAATTCCGAGTTTGAAAAAAATCGGATTATCGGAAGTGCGTTTACATTATCACTTTACTAAATAATTTTTTTTTACTTTTTCGTGATTTTTCTCAAAAATGGATTCGACAATTTTCTTAAAACTTCTTGTATAAACTACACATACAAAGATCTACAACTTTATTTAAAACATTTCTCTGGGAAAATTCATTTAAGGACACTTTTAGGGGAGGGTAGGGGTTATGTTTTTCACTAAAGTGCTATCATAGTTGATTATACTATTTTATCATCCAAACAGACTTAATTAGAAATAAATAGATGGCCGAAATTCTAAGTTTCAAGATAATTAGTAAACCGGAAGTGTGCTTTTACTGAACCTTTTTTTTTTAGTTTTCGACAAATTTCATTAAATTTGGTACACAAACTATAAAATTTGTCAATTACAATTTTGAGAACTGGAGTAAGAGAAAGTAGTGTGTGGGTGTGTTTTACACCAGATTTTGTTTTTTTTGAAAAAAATTATTCAAATCAGTGTGTTTATAGACAGTGTTCATATCATTACAGTTGGCAGTCCTGGTTCAAAGAAATTTTTGGATGACTATTTCGTAAATATTCCGAAAAGCAATGAAACCTCTTCTATAAAGGCATTGTTATCATGTCAAATTTCCATTTGGGTCTATTACCGGATCTGATACATCGAAAGTGCGTATTTACTGAATATTTTTTTCAGTTTCCTGTTTTTCGCGTTTTTATCGAAAATGGTTCCAACGATTTTCTTTAAACTGCACGGATAAAAACATATCACTTTTAAATGAAACACATCTTCCGATAAAATTGATTTTTATAAGGTTTTAGAATGACCTGCCAGTTAAGTTTAAATTTAAACAGCCGCTACATACAAAGTTGGTCGGTTAAAACAGAGAATGCCTACAAAGTCTACTCAGGTGTATGAACCCTATCCACCTTGATTTTTATGACCACCAGTCCAAGTATAACTTTATGACTTTCAGTGTGAGAAAGTCGTGTGTCTGTTTTATTTCAGATTTTTTATGATTACTTTTAGTTGTTTAACTGAAATTTATTAAAATTATTACATTTTTGAATTATATTATTTTTGCCTTATTTTATAAAATAACGAAGAAGATAGTTTGGAATGGATTAAGATTTTTTTCCTAGAATATGATATTTCTCATTTCTTCAAAGAACAATCACGCCCTTCCTCATAAGTTTATCTGGGATATTCATTGTGGATCTTAACAGTTTTTAGCTTTTCATCCTTAAATGAATTTCCATTCTAGTTTTGGTAAATTCTATGAGGAAAGTATAGAAATTTTGATTAGCCAGAAAGTTCAAGGATTATTTTTTATTATCCAAATTACGAAATATTTCTCCTTAGTGCATTCTATGAACAATTAGATGAACTACATTCTCTTTATGTATAATTCTCAGTTGAAGCTAGATGTGGCTTTTTTTTTTTATTTATTAACAAAAAAAAAATCTGGTGTGAAACACTCACACAACTTTCTCTTACTCCAGTACTCAAAATATAATTGACAAATTTTATAGTTAGTGTACCAAATTTAATGAAATTCGTCGAAAAGTGAAAACACTGTCCAGTAAAACTGTCCGGTTTACTAATTTCCTTGAAACTCGGAATTTGGGTCATATATTAATTTCTAGTTATTTCAATTTGGATGACAGAATTGTATAATCAACTGTGATAGCATTTTAAAGAAAAACATAACCCCCCTCCCCCAAAAGTCCCCTTAAATGAATTTATCAGGGGAAAAGTTTCAAATAAAAGTTGTAGCTCTTTATATGTATAGTTAACAACGCTGGTTTAAAGAAAATCGTTGGAGCCATTTTCGAGAAAATACCAGAAAACTGAAATTATATTTTCAGTAAAAACGCACTTCCGGTTATCTATTTTTTTTCAAACTCGGAATTTCAACAACATATTTAATTCTAATTAACATTATTTAGATGACAGAATTGTCTTGAAAACACCAGTTAAGATGAAAACCTAACCCCACCCCTCCCCCAGAAGTGCCCTTAAATGAATTTTCCTGGAGAAATGTTTCAAATAAAAGTTGTAGCTCTTTGTATGTGTAGTTGATATAGAAGTTTAAAGAAAATCTTCGGAGCCATTTTTGAGAAAATTGCAAAAACGTAAAAAAAACAACTAGTAAAGTGGTACTTCCGGTTGAGGAATATTGACACATAACGCACCGTCAGATCCCATGGTGATACCTAAACGTAATATCAAGTTTGAACTTTCTAGGATTTTTCGTTTTTGAGCTATGCTGTTCACATACATACACACACACAGACACACACACACACACCATTCGCAAAAAACCACTTTTTTGGACTCAGGGGACCTCAAAACGGATATTTCCGGTGAAGACTCGATATCGAAAATTTGACACGATTACAATACTTCCTCTTACTAGGAGTAAGAGAGAGTAATAATTCAATTCAATATTTATAGTTATGAATTAACCAATTAAAAGTTATTGACCCAAAATTGGACGGGATAGAAGTTATTTTTTATTATTGACGAAAGTAAAATGCTACTTTTACACACTCGAGTTGAAGTTATTCACACGGACCACAAGCGAAGACATGTATGTACCCCTAAGAGAATGAGGCAGGTTTCCTAAAGAGGAGTCCCCACGCGTTGATCTAATGGCTAGCTCAATCGTCTTTCGTGAGAGAATTCAGGGTTCGATTCCTGTGAGATCAAAGTCGGTGATAAAAAGTGGCAAGCTAGAATTAGTAGCGCCCTAGGTAGCAAGGCGGAACTAAACTGCGTGGGAACTGCGGCGTGCTTACCACACGCCCCCCCCCTATTTAAATCGCCGTCTGGCAAGCCTTGTCCCTTCATGGGCTGTTGCGTCATAGGGTTATATATTTAAAAGATAAATATCTAATTTCTTTTTCCACAGTACTTATGGATTGCACATTGGATGCAAATAGGGATATTGGGTTAGTGTGACTTGTTTTGTCATGAATATAATGTATCTGCATCCAAATTTTTTATTGTCATAGATACTACGACATAATTTTTTTTTCTCATTTTATATACAACTTAAATAATAATTAAAGAAGATAATAACAAAACGAAATTATCATAGTAAAAATAACAGCAGGAAGTTAGCAATCCAAGTTGAAATCGTTACAGTCTTTTATGAGAAAATTGTAACAGATTTCCTTAGACACAACAAAAGAGATAGATAACTGTTGAATTTTTGTAATTTTAGTTACCACAAGCTCCCTATTCAAATCGCCTTCTGGCAAGCTTTGGCCCTTCATGGATGGGCTGTTGAGAGCTATAACGTTTTTCCCTATAGAAAGATTGTAATGGTCAAACCACCTTTCTTCCTTCCAGCTTTGACCCCCAGGCTAGACCGAATTATGACATTTCTTAGTTGATGCTTTCTGGTCTTTCCTTTTACTAGCGCAGTTTCCAATAGCGCAGTTCTGCTGCTTGAACTGACTTCAGTGTGCACGTTAAAATCCATGACTCGGTCGTATAGGTCTTAAATATGTATATCATTAGTTCATTGTAATATAGGCGAAACCTCGGTTTATCAGCAAATCACTGTGACACGGTCTCAACCAGGAAACTGAAATTTTTTTTCATGAAAATGGCGGCGGAAACCTGAAAGATCGTATTACTTACCATTCACTATGGGGAAGCATTATTCCATCAATTGAGACGTTGTGAAGATGATGCTATTCATTAGATTCACTTCTCTTAAGAGATATAGTGACAATAGCAAACTGCCCACATGTGCTCGCATCAAGATTCCAAAAAGATGTTTCGAAGGAAATAAGAAGAAATACTCTGAAGACGCTCATTGCAATCTAGCAAACCAAACAACGCGGAAACTCAAGTGTTTTTTTAAATAATATTAATGAATCTATCTAGAAATATTGTAGGTTTAAAATTTTAATTGACTCTTGTTTGAGGTTAACTCGATTAGATAATGAACTTAAAGCATTTGCAGTTGCAACTTCTTCAATTCTTCTTCCACAAGGAAAAATCGTTTTCGAATATTTTTATCGAATTTCCAAACAATGTCTCATTTTTTTTAACTTTAACCACATATTTTTTTTTTTCTTCTTATAATAATTACATTACAATAATATAAAACCTCTATTTTAAAAAAATCATGCAATATTATACATTATGGCACACATAATATTTTAAAGATTTACTTGTTTAATATTTAACATTCTCATAACTCCTTTCAGTTAAGACTTTCGATATAATTTTTCATTCACACACTTTTTCGATAGATAGTACTTGGGGTATCCTTTAATTGTTCTTAGGTATTTAAAGCTTTTTTTTACATAAAAGACTTGTAGTTATTATCTATGATTTCTTAAAATAATTGTTAATGAAACTACTAATTGCCACTTTTTACTTTCTCTTACTCCTAGTAAGAGGAAGTATTGTAATCGTGTCAAATTTTCGATATCGAGTTTTCACCGGAAATATCTGTTTCGAGGACCCCTGAGTCCAAAAAAGTGGTTTTTTAGCAAATGGTCTGTATGTGTGTGTTGTGTGTGTGTCTGTGTGTGTTGTCTGTGTGTGTGTCTGTATGGGAACAGCATAGCTCAAAAACGAAAAATCGTAGAAAGTTCAAACTTGATATTACGTTTAGGTATCACCATGGGATCTGACGGTGCGTTATGTGTCAATATTCCTCAACCGGAAGTACCACTTTACTAGTTGTTTTTTTTACGTTTTTGCAATTTTCTCAAAAATGGCTCCGAAGATTTTCTTTAAACTTCTATATCAACTACACATACAAAGAGCTACAACTTTTATTTGAAACATTTCTCCAGGAAAATTCATTTAAGGGCACTTCTGGGGGAGGGGTGGGGTTAGGTTTTCATCTTAACTGCTGTTTCAGTATATTAGACAATTCTGTCATCTAAATAATGTTAATTAGAATTAAATATGTTGTTGAAATTCCGAGTTTGAAAAAAAATAGATAACCGGAAGTGCGTTTTTACTGAAATATAATTTTCAGTTTTCTGGTATTTTCTCGAAACCAGGCTAACTAACCAGAATTCTTTAAACCAGCGTTGTTAACTATACATATAAAGAGCTACAACTTTTATTTGAAACTTTTCCCCTGATAAATTCATTTAAGGGGACTTTTGGGGGAGGGGGGTTATGTTTTTCTTTAAAATGCTATCACAGTTGATTATACAATTCTGTCATCCAAATTGAAATAACTAGAAATTAATATATGACCCAAATTCCGAGTTTCAAGGATTAGTAAACCGGACAGTTTTACTGGACAGTGTTTTCACTTTTCGACGAATTTCATTAAATTTGGTACACTAACTATAAAATTTGTCAATTATAATTTTGAGTACTGGAGTAAGAGAAAGTTGTGTGAGTGTTTCACACCAGATTTTTTTTTGACATTTAAATGTTCTCTCACTAGTATCACGCATCGTTTCAGCACATTGTATGGAATGTGTGAATAAAATAGGCCGAATCACACCACCTCCAGCACACGCTTCTCTTCTGTGGCTGATATTATTATATTCAGTTCAGTTTCATGTCCAGGTAAAGTTCAGAAAACAAAAGCATTTTATTCCTCCTTCACTGTTCTTAGATAAATCAAAACTAGCTATATTTTTTCTAACAACAAAAACAATTAGATCATTCACATTTATCGTGTGAATGAATATCTCAGAAGTAATCCTTTTTACACTCCTGGACATTGCTGAGTTGATTTGACTTCATAGGCCCCCTACATATATTCTTCTTTGGGATCTTCTAGGCAGATATATCTCTAGCAAATTCAGGTTTTTTTACCTTTCATTCCATTTCTTATAGTTTATTAGTTAGCTTAAAATGTGAGAACACAATCAATGGCCGCTGATAAATCGCAGAATTCAAGCCTATACTCTTCTTTATATCAAACCAATACTCCCATATAACTCTATACTCAGCCACACCAATTGTTTCATTGCAAGCCACTCACCTAAACCAATTTTCATTTAAGTGGGTATTATTTTCAAAGTATATATACCACAATTTGTAGTTAAAAAAACATTTTCTGAACTGGGTCATATTTTTTTTATATAAAGGTAATATTTTGATCTTTTTTACTTTCTCTTACTCCTAGTAAGAGGAAGTATTATTGTAATCGTGTCAAATTTTCGATATCGAGTTTTCACCGGAAATATCCGTTTTGAGGTCCCCTGAGATCAAAAAAGTGGTTTTTACAAAATGGTATGTATGTGTGTGTGTGAACAGCATAGCTCAAAAACGAAAAGCCGCAGAAAGTTGAAACTTGATAATCCGTTTAGGTATCACCATGGTATCTGACATTACGTTATATGTGAAAATTCCTCAACCGGAAGCACCACTTTACTAGTTAAATTTTTTACTTTTTTGTGATTTTCTCAAAAATGGCTCCGGCAATTTTCTTTAAACTTAGAACATCAACTACGCATACAAAGAGCTACAATTTTTATTTGAAACATTTCTCCAGGAAAATGCATTTAAGGGCACTTTTGGGGGAGGGTTGGGGTTAGGTTTTCATCTAAAGTGCTATTTCAGTTTATTAGATAATTCTGTCATCTAAATAATGTTGATTAGCAATAAATATGTTGTTGAAATTCCGAGTTTGAAGAAAATCGGATAACCGGAAGTGCGTTTACTTTACCACTTTACTAAATGATTTTTTTTCTCTTTTTTGCGATTTTCTCAAAAATGGCTCCGACCATTTTTTTGAAAGTTTGTTATATAAACTAAACATGCAATGATCTACCACTTTTATTTGAAACATTTCTCTGGGAAAAATTTTTTAAGGGCACTTTTAGGTGAGGGGAGGGGTTACTGCTTCTTCTAAAGTGGTATCATAGTTGATTATACAATTCTATCATCCAAACAAAAATAATTATAAATAAATAGATGATCAAAATTCCAAGTTCTAAGAAAATTTGTAAACCGGAAGTGCGCTTTTACTGTACAGTTTTTCGGTTTTCGACGAATTTCGTTATATTTGGTACACAAACCATAAACCTTTGTCAATTATAATTTTGAGGACAGGAGTAAGAGAAAGTTGTGTGAGTGATTCACACCAGATTTTTTTGTAAATTAACTAAATAAAATAGTATTTACATTTTACAATGAAACACACTGCCTGTAATAGGCCAATTAGAATTGGTGATATAATAAAGGTAAACAATAGCAATTAATTGTATTTCCCAGCGAGACGAAAGTAAACTGGGAAATCCTACGTTTACTTGTATGATTAACAAGTGAACTAATGACAAGATATGGGGAAGTACGTCTAGTAAAATGTAGCACAATTTGATTTGATTTCAAGTAATATAAAAAAAATACTCATTAAACAGGAAATGACTTTAAATACCTTTAAACATTTTTCTGCTAAAAAAAAAAAATGTTATTTTAATCTGTTTGCTCAAGTATATTTTTTTGATTTACTTCTTTCTACTATGTATAACCTCTTGGGCAAAGGAATGTAAATAGTACAGTGAGTAAATAGTACAAGCATGGAAGCAGTGAATATTAACAGTATAAAATATTTAAAACACAATATTGAATAAAGTAAAATAAATTAATAAAAATAAAGAACAAACTTAATCTCTGGATTTACAACAAAAAGGCAAATAAATAAATAAAAAAAGAGTAATAACTCTGACATCGAACTGCATTCAGTATAATATGTATATAAAATAAAAATAAAAAAAAATTTTTTCTTAGCATTTCATAATATAGACAAAAAACTAGGATAAAATCTGCAATTATTAAAACCATGGTAATGCGTGGTTTCCTGGATTCGAATCCAGCAGTGCTGCTCTTAGATTTTCTCCTCCTAGGAGCTGCCTACATGCGCTCTAATCCGAAAACACATCCTTTTATAGCTGTCATTCTCTCAGTAATTACATGATTTAAATTTGGCCATCATCTCATCCTAAGAACTCCCCTTGATGTGGAAAAGCCTAGGATTACCAATACCGAAGAAGCAGGACAGATCAAGAAATGAGAAAGGATCAAATCCATGCTCATCGTTTTTTTCTTTCAACATTCGCGAGATTATCCTCCGTGAAATTGCGCTCGAGGCCAGAGACCATGACTACTGAGTTTTCAAACTTCTGAAGAAAAAAGACATTCGTCACAAAAGTCCTGAATTCTTTAGCCTAGAGATGTATTATTTATGTAATCAAATCAAATTGTGATGATGTAAATTCTTTCTAGATAGATAGATTCTACCGGGGGAATGGCTATTCAGCCTACGCCATCGCGACACCCCAAGGATCTATTGTGGCACCCCCCTAGTTGGAGACCCTCCCCCTATCCTGTCCTTAACCGAACTGTGGAATTGGGGGGGGGGCTCCCAGGTGGTCAATCAGAGCACCCGCCATCAGAGCACCCTCTCGAGTCCTGCTTGCCTTAGAAGACTTAATAGGTCCGAGAGAGGGCCCTGGCTGAGGCTTGTTGGCACCAGCTTCTCTTTACCAAAGAGGCGGTACCTTAGCCAGACCAGCCCCTCGCACTGACATACCACATGCAGTGCCGTCTCCTCTTCTTCCTGACAAAACCTGCACAGGCTATCCGTTGCCAGGCCCATGCGATGCATGTGCTTATTTAATCTACAGTGGCCAATGAGAATGCCAACTGCTATCCTTATGGCCACCCGGCCTAGTTGGAGTAATTCTGCAGTTAGCTTGGGCGAGTAGCTATGGATAAACTTTTTCGCCTGTCTCTGGCCTGGAGTTTTGACCCACCATTCCCTTGATCGGTCCTGCATCCATAGCTTAATGGATGCACTCCTGAGGCATCTTGAGACACCACAGAACGGCTCCGGCCCGATAAGCGCTCCCATTGAACCCTCCCGGGCCAGGCGGTCCGCCGCCTCATTGCCTCTGTGACCCGAGTGCCCAGGTACCCAAACCAGGAAGACCTTATTATGGCTACTAATTTCCCTTAGTGCACCTAGGCAGTCCCACACCAGCCTTGAGCTGATCTCCCACGAGTCAATTGCCCGCAGAGCAGCCTGGCTATCCGAATAAATGACGACTCTGGAGTTATGCACTCCCCGTCTTCTTATTTCGGCGGCGCAGATAATAATCGCGACTAGCTCCGCCTGAAAGACCGTAGCTAGCCTTCCCAGGCTCACCGAGATATTACATCTCGGATGAGCCCCGTACACGCCGGCTCCCACTCCGTCACCCATCTTGGACCCGTCCGTGTACCACATAGATTCGCCTGTAATTGGCGGCCCATTCTTCCATGCCCCTCTGTCTAATATCAAGACTTTGAAGGGTTTTTGGAAGTCATACCTAGGAGTCATCATATCCGTAGGCAGGCCCAAAATCGGGTCCGCCTCCAGCTCCTCCCATAGGTCTTGATGCTTCCCAGTGTGCCTGGGATAAATGGGCGCTTGTCCCTGTTGTAGTCGTGCCAGAACTGGTCTTGCAACGCCTTGGACGTAGATGTGGAGTGGTGGAAGGTTAAATTCTTTCTAATAAAATATTATTATCAAAATCATTTATGGACAAAAATTATCTATTACGTTTTATGATAAATTTTTAGTGTTACATAACTTATATTCGATAAGAAAATGTCTATCATCATTCTATTCATTTGATAAATAATGCAAATTCAACTGAATCTTAAAGAAATATTTGTGAAATTGTGTTATTAAAATTGTTTATTGTTCAATATACTTAACTAGTTTATAATTTAACAATAAAATATAATGTTAACAATAAAAATGTCTCTATCCGAAATTTCAATAAATTTATAATTAATTTAGTTTATTTTTATATGGTTTTTATTAATTATATTAACCATCTTTATTTAATAGATAACAATTAAATATACTTTATGAATTATAAATTAAGTTGTATGTTAGATTTAAATAAAAATTCTTAGTACGAATAATTGCTGCCAGGTTGCAGCACCTATCAAACTACCATAATTTAGAAACATTATAGTTGTAAAAATTTCCACCAGATGGCAACTTATCAGGAATTCATTAAGTGTGCCATTTTTAATTCTTACAGAATTGATAAGTATTTATTATACTACAAATTTGGACTGAAGAACGAAATTAAAAAAAAAAAAATAATAATAAAAACCTAGAAAAAAGAATGAAACAACACCAGAGGGACATAAACAATACAAAACAAAATACTGCCATTACACATCCAGCTAAAATGCTCATCAATACTTTCAACAGGCCTAAAATCATAAGCAAAGAAAACATCAAAAAAATAAGAAATATATTAGAGATGATAAACACAGGCAAAGACTCCAAAATTTCAAGTAACTACAGAACAGATACAAACTATTTTAGACCAAACATGCAATAACATAATCAAGACATATTCAAATACAACCGCCACATCCCCTCCAGGACAAACATACAATTACAGATTATAACCTCCACCTAGCAAAACATCCATGAAACCGCATGAAACACATTAGTTCGGTTAGTTGCCAAGTGTGTCTGGTAATGTTCTATTACAAATGAATTATCAATGTAAATAACAATGTCGAAACGTTTTTTAATAAAATTGTTGGTTTATTTTTACTTTCTTTTACTCGTAGTAAGAGGAAGTATTGTAATCGTGTCAAATGTTCGATATAGAGTTTTCACCGGAAATATCCGTTTTGAGGGCCCCTGAGTCCAAAAAAAGTGGTTTTTACAAAATGGTATGTATGCGTGTGTGTGAACAGCATAGCTCAAAAACGAAAAGCTGCAGAAAGTTGAAAGTTGATAATCCGTTTAGGTATCAATATGGGATCTGACATTACGTTATACGAGTATGTGAAAATTCCTCAACCGGAAGTACCACTTAACTAGTTGCTTTTTTTCTTTTACTTTTTTACGTTTTTATCAAAAATGGCTCCAACGATTTTCTTCAAACTTGGTATATCAACTACACATACAAAGAGCTACAACTTTTTATTTGAAACATTTCTCTGGGAATATTCATTTAAGGGCATTTTTGGGGAAGGCGTGGGGTCAGGTACTCATCTAAAGTACTATTTTTAGTTTATTAGGCAATTCTGTCATTTAAATAATATTAATTAGAATTAAATATGTTGTTGAAATTCCGTGTTTGAGAAAAAATTGGATAACCGGAAGTGCGTTTTACTTTACCACATTACTAAATAATTGTTTTCACTTTTACGCGATTTTCTCAAAAATGGATCCGACAAAGTTTCTTGAAACTCCGTATATAAACTACACACACAAAGATCTATAACTTTTATTTAAAAACATTTCTCTCTGGGAAAATTCATTTAAGGGCACTTTTAGAGGAGGGGTGGGATTAGATTTTCATCAAAGTGCTATCCTAGTTGATTATACAATTCTATCATCCAAACATAATTAGTTAGAAATAAATAGATGGCTGAAATTCCGAGTTTTAAGAAAATTAATAAACCGGAAGTGCGCTTTTACAGAACAGTTTTTTCAGTTTTCGACGAATTTCATTAAATTTGTGGTACACAAACTATAAAATTTGCAAATTATAATTTTGAGAACTGGTGTAATTGAAAGTTGTGTGAGTGTTTCACATCAGATTTTTATTTTAATTGTAATATTCAACAAACAAGCCACTTAAGAAGGCCGACATATTAATGCCGAAACGTATAGCAGAACTGAAGTTTCTACCCATAAGACCTATATCACAATCATAAGAGTAAATTTTATAAATAATAAAAGGTCAACTAAAAAACTCTTACAGATTATTATTTTTTATTGTTATTAATATTTTTGGTTACGGAAGTATATAATTACTTCACATTGTAGAGAATATTTATTAATTCTCATTATTTGTATAACATTTTTATTATTGTTATTATTATTATTATTATTATTATTATTATTATTATTATTATTATTTATTTATTTATTATTATTTTTATTTTTATTTATTGGGGTTTTTTCTCTTCTTTCTCTTCCTTTTTATTTTCTTGATTCTGAGGTTCTTCTTCTTTGCCTTCAACTGCTGCTTTTAAGTGATATTCCAATGCGGTAGTTTTTATTCTTTCATCTTTTAACATTCTTTGTAATTTACTTTCATTTTGCACGCATTCTCTTAATTTGTCTTTGAGAGCCTGCAAGGAAACCACAAAAAAAAAAAAAAAAAAATTAATAGTCAGCACAATGAACAAATAGAAACTTATAGAAAAAAAAAAAAAAAGTATTCAAATAAGAAAGTAATATTTCGTCGGTATTGATTTTTTTTATCATTTTTTTTCCATAGTTAATATAAAAGCAAATTTTATTTGCAAAAAAATGTTAAACAAGCCTACACTATGTGTAGGACAGAGGAAATACTGTTTATTCTAGGAAGAATTTCTGATTGTTATGATTGAAGGCGATGATAGATATTAAAATGCTTATTGAATTCTATAGAAAAGTGTAATAACATATCAATGTCAAGTGAAGAAAGGATAATTTATAACTGGTGTCCCAGCCGGCCGCTGTCTTCAAGACAAGGGCCGCGGCCAAACAAAAGCCTTTTCAATACAAGGGTCAAACAAGCACCGATAAAACCCTTTTAACTAACATCCGCCTAATAAATCTCTCTTCAAGACATCTGACTTCATACCTGTGGAATCCGATAATTGATTCCACTACAAAAGCAATATGTAGAATCAGGAAATGAAAAAAAAATGTATAAAAAAAAAAACGAGATAAATATTACAATAAGAATAATTTACTTTATATTATCGTATAATTGCATCCATTAGCGCTGACAGAATTATATTTAGGGTAAAGCAAGGAGCGAAGACCGGGGGGACGCAGGTTTTACTTCTCTTGTTTGCCACCACGTGGCGCCATGCGAGTTAGTCGTAGGGCAGAGAGATCAAAAGCGAACGTACTGCAAAATTCTTTCAATTATTTTGTGTTTTTTCTGTGTTCTACGAACATTTATACGCATCAACCTATATCTGGAGAATACCTCAATTTTTGTGACGCATTGCATTAGTAAATTTTTATACACTATATTAATTGCAATTGAAATGAAAGATTTCCAAGCTATCGTTATAGTTGGACTCGTAGACATAGTGTTTACCAAGTTTCATGTGTATCAACCATATTTTTTTTTAAAGAGGAGAGGTCTCCTATCTATGGTGCTTCATCTATCCTACCATAGTAGGAGAGATGGCCAAATGTAGTGTATTTGTATTTTGTTTCTGGAATAAATGAGAATGTCTTTATTTTGGAAAAAAAAAACATTTTTTTGTAGATAATAGTAGCTGATATATGTTTTATCAGAATTACCTCTTTAATATCTCTCCTATATTTTATTTAATACAGGGCATAACTTTGAAATGTGCTTCATCTCTCCTAGCTCTACCCTATATAATCATATAGTTTTACAAATTGAACAAAAATGATTTGAACCATCCTATGTTTTAATTTTTTTGGACTAGTAAGTCAAGAGGGTTGAGCGCTGGACCCTTACGCTGAAGTTTCGGCTTCGAATCAGTGCTGCCCTTAGAATTTCTTTTTCACCTCATTACAGACAATATTTCCCGGAGACTGACAGCGCAGTGAAATGTTCCGGAGACTACTACAACCAGTGTATCCTGCAAGCAGCAACAGTTTCAGAAATAGTTGAAGTTAAACATTTCAGATATTGGACTCTGTGTGAAAATAATTGAACTTTGCAGCAAAGCTGATGAAATTTACAAGAATAATATATGCAGATTTCTTTATCAATTTATAACAAAAGTACTGAATAATACAAAAAATATAGACCTACAAAAAAAATTCACGCGAAACTGGTACATGCGTTAGTTATGGAGGTTGGCACAACTCAGCAGCCAACGTTTATAGTTTGTGGAAACAGTCGGGTTAACTGTATCACAAACACAAACACTAGTCGTGTAGTCCACACTTTTATTACTACTAGCGAATACACATATTCTTTACTAGATAAATACTGATGGAACTGTGCCTGTGGCCAAATGTCTTTTATTCTTCCCCCATCGCCTCCATCAGGAATGAGCATGTTTCCGTTTATGTTTTTCCTTGATTGAACCTTCCATGCAGGTTCAGCTGGTGCCGTTGCTAGGGCCTCTTGAGTATATATATCACCCGCACAGTTGAAGCTCGGAGAAGCGGTGGCTCGCTAAGAGGTGCTTTCTGGCTTACATCCCGAAGGCGCCTAGTAGTTGAGGTAGTGGTATCTATTGACCATTAACAGATGGCGCCACATGAGTGGTGGTTCCTATTGACCACTAACAGATGGCGCCACACAGTTCATTGCTAGTGTAATGTGTTGGTGAGATGATGTGTGTAGGTAGCTTGTGGTGTGAGCGTCTTAGCGAAAAGGGCTTGTATGTATGTAAGTTAAGAGATAGATGTATTAAGAATAATTAAGAAGTCACCACTGTTTTATAAATAATTATATTCTGTTAAAATAATAACTACAACTTATTTGATATTATAAACTTATTTAATTTATTGTGAAACTGGCACAAATATTTAGAGAGCGATTCCTGAAGTAGTGTTTCGATGTTTCCACCTTGATTTCTAGCACCAGTCTGTCCTTAAAAAATATCTCTTCTCTTTGTTTCTTCAATTCCTCCCCTGTGAGAAGAAGGGGTAGTACAATGCCTTAATTGTTCTTTAACCGTACCAGTAACTGGACTTGTATACCTGGGCTTGTCCTTTTGCAAGAGTATGTCACATATTTTGATAATTTAGATTTATTTAAAAATTAATATATTTATATGTTTCTTGCATCCATCACATTATGGGGATAATGTAGTGAATGACGAAATCGAAAAATAATAGTTTAAAGTTTAGAATATTTTATAGTATCCAAAATTGTATTTTTGTTAATATTTTATAATTATTTTAGTGCTGTGCTAGTACCTTCAAAAATAGTGTATTTTACTGTCAGGTGCTGTAAATTCGGATCATTAAACAAAGGCACAAAATCCCGTTAGGGTAACTTTTTTTGTATAAGAGAATTCCCCCGCGAGAGAGAGAGAGCAATTCCAAAGAAGAGAGTCTGCCATTAGCTTTCAAAGAATAAAGAGTAGATAGTCTTAACTCAGCCTTCAAACCATACAGTCGTATTCTGCTTCCAAAGCCAGAACACTTCAGGAATCGCCCTCTTCAAATCAGTGCCATTATAAGTTAAAACATAAGAGCTTTGCATTAATCTTGATAAATACTTAATTTCTTAAACATAATAGTGTGATATTGTAAAATACTTAAATTTACTAAGAGATAATATAATTATTTATAAAACAGTAGTGTGTTTTTAATTATTCTTATACTTCTATCTTTTCCTCAAACAAACATACAAGCCCTTTTCGCTAAAACGCTCACGCCACAAGCTACCTACACACACAACACACCATTACACTACACTAGTCTGAGTAGGAGAATGTTTTTGATTTCGAAGGCAAAATGTATATCATCACAAATATTTTCATCCAAATCATCATATCGATAATGCATGATTCAATCTAATTATTAAACATAAAATATCTGATGTAAAATTGCTGTTGGCACTTTTTGATCAACTCAGGGAGAAATATTTTGAGGTCAACTTTAGATGTGATTATTTTCTGCAGCGTATATTATCGGTGCATATTTTAAACTGCAGAGATAAAGAAAATGGTTCACTTGAAGCAAAAAAAAAAAATGATAAACTGAAATCGAAAAGATTATTAGTGATGAAGTGTAGAATTAAATTGAAACTCTTTACTCATCTTCAATGTTCAAGACTTTTTTCAGTGTTGCCTTAGCAGAGATAGAACACTTTACTTCAAAATAATGTTCTCTATTTATTATAAGGCGAAATTAATACCAATCATCATGAACTTTTTAAATACTACTACACAATGTGTTAAAATTTTACCTTGTTATTTCAATAAAATTTCATTTAAACACTCTGTTATGATCATTTTCCAATTGTTTTCTTAATAAGAATATTAGCTATGTACACTTTTTTTAAAGGTATATTAAATAAAGTATCTGCTTTGTAAGGCTTCCGCGCCCATATTTATGTAAAACACCTAGGTTTTCGGGTTAAGATCGCGTCATTGATTGCTAGAAAATGATCCCACTTCCCCCACAACTTCCCTTAAGATTCTGAATCAGTTCTAGAATAGTTATATTATTTTAATGTTAAAAGACAAATACAAATAAAAGTTTTGTACCTGTACTTCATCTTCACCGTATGTCTTCATTGGAGGTAGATCTCCAGCTTCATCGGGTATTTTTTCAGCACTTGGAACTTTAGGAAGTGTGAGTGTATCACCCAATACACCTTCCTGTACACTTTTAATACTGTCCAGAGCTTTGTTCAATCTTTGTTCAAGTTCAACACTTTCTTGCTTTTGTTGTTCAGCTAGTTGACTGTAATGTCATTTTAAAATTGGACGAGTTAAAAAAAAAAAACGAAATTGAAAAATATATTAATTTTAATATATCTTTTATAAAATAGAACATGACTTAAAATAAAAGTATTTGTTGATGAATTATGTTATGAAGACATTTGGTGAGGATCGGTAAAGAAAGACACATCAATTATGCCAACGTTTAGTCTTTATCATGGATTTAATCTAAAAAAGAATACAATGAAGAACCACAATGCATTAACAATATTGTAAAATGCAGAATAATAACATAAACAAAAAAAAAAAGGAAATTAAAAAAAAAAATTAAACTTACATATAGAAAGTCATGAAGATATGGAGAAAGAATTTTAAAATATACACATTTGTTACATCATAGAAACATAAAAAATAAATTAAAAGTTATTAGTGTCTTGCCTTAAATCATCTACAGTAATAAAAGTGGGATGGAATAGGCAAGTGAAAGAGATTTGAGGAAATTTTTAGGGATGGGATAGGTGAAAGGGGAATTTTAAAAGGTCAAGTTTCGAAAAAAAAAAACCGTTATACAACGCGGACAAATTATTCGGGCCATTACGAAAATTAACAGAAAATTTATTTCTTTTGATATATATCATTTCTAAAATATTTCTTCTTTTTTTTCCTGTTAGTTTCTTTTGCTAGTATTTTTGTTTTAGAAACATCAAATTTATGAATCCCCCCCCCCCCAAATGTCTCGTCAGTACAGTAATGTTGTCTTTGTCATTTTTATTTCTGCATTCGTATTCATGTTGGTACATTCATTGTTTTTTAAGTATTGTGTAGTTTGACCAACATAAACAGCTGGACATTGTGTACAGTCTATCTGGTAAATAAGGTCTAATTGTAATTTGTTGGGAGTAGGGGGTCTCTTTAAGTTTGCTGTATAACTTGTTAATAGTGTTAGTGCATTTGTACTCCTTCATCTATTCCTTTCTTGCCCGTTCCTCACCAAATTTTTCTTCACTACATGACTTAAAAAATGTTAAGATATTTTAACTTTTTCTTACTCCTAGTACGTGAAAATGTTGCGATCCTGTTGAAGTTTCGAAACTGTGTTTATACTGATAAAAAAATGTTTTTAGGAGCCCAGTTGGGCTGGGCATAAAAAAAAAAAAATGAGACGGGTTAGTGGACATTTTGGGCCATTCTGAAATTTCATCTCTAAAATAAGTTTTTTTAAAAAAAAGGTTCAAATAAAAGTGATACATTTCTATCTATACATCAAGGATTCTAAGTATAAAGAAAATCGTTATATCCGTTTTCGAGAAAATACCCCCTCCCCCCAAAAAAACTTATTCTTTGAAACCACACTTCCGGTTAACTGATTTTGTACAAATTTGGAATTCTATCAAGGCTTTTAATGTGTATTAATATTATGTAGGTTGTAAAAACCATACATTACACTGGTGTGGTTTTGAGGAAAGCATAACGTTATTGTTTTGCTAGAAATGCCCCTCAAAAATCATTTGTCCCCCAGAAAATGTTTTAGATAAAAGTGAAAGGTATTTATGTGTGCAGATAGTATACGAAGTACCCTGCAAAAGTGAAAAAAAAACACAAAAAAACATTCAGCAAAGTTGCACCCGCAGAATACCAAGATTCAACATCCTGTGGCTCTTTGTTTTTGAGATATTCTGCTCACACTCAGCTCCCCGCTCACACACACACACACACACACACATACAGACCCCATTCGCTAAAAACATTTTTTTCATCCTAAAACATGCATTTTCCAGGGGGAAAACTCAAATTTTGAAAAATCTTGTACGGTTTATATAAAATCAAAACTACTAATAATAAACACTTACAGAAAATGATACAACTGACTCTCTGTCAATTTCGCTTCTTCTCGTAATTTCTGTTGTTGTTCTTTTATTACTGGTGGTATATCAGTCGCCAATTGTTCTTCAAGTTCTTGATTCCAGATACGTACGCTGGCCAATTCTCGTTGATATTGTTGAATACTCTGTGTTAAAGCACACGCTGGAACAATTAACAAAAATTATGTAAGGTGAAATATTATTGTAAAGAGAAGATATATGTAGTCGAAGAGCGAACGAAATCGAAAAATAATAGTTTTGGAAAATAGTTTAGTAAAATAGTTTTGTAAAAATTAGCTAGTTCAAATAGTGTATTTTAGTGATGGGGATAGAGCCAGGTACACAATCTAGGTCGATGCAAACCAAGAGATAAAGGGCAAGAAACAGTTAGGGTAAAACAATAAAACTCCCTCCACACATACCAGCATTATTTTGAAAGGATTTGAACTATGAAGAGAAGACATTCTTTCAAGTCAGTCTGAAACAGACATTCAAGCCAGAACACTTACTTCAGGAATCGGTTTCTTAAACTCAGTGTCAGTGATTTGCCTTTATTCTAGTGAAATGTAATGTTATGTAATGGTGTGATGTGTATTTGTAGTATGCTGGTAGGCTGTGTAGCACGAGCTGTTTTGTAAAAGAGCTTGTAAGTATGTTTGAGATAGAAGTAATATGAATAATAAAGTAAACACTCTGGTAGATTAAATTAACTATATTCTTTAAAGATATTTAAATGCTATTCAGTAACTCTGTAATTAAGAACAAAACTCTTACGTTTTAACTTATATCTGGCACTGATTTGAAGAGGGCGATTCCTGAAGTAGTGTTCTGGCTTTGGAAACAGAATGCAGACTTAGTCGTTTGAAAGCAGAAGTCATACTGTCTACTCTTTGAAAGCTGAAGGCAAACACTCTTTTAAGGAATTCTCTCTCTAGCGGGGGAATTTTCTTTTACAAAGGAATTAACCTAACGGGATTTTTGTGCCTTTGTTTTCCTAATTGCAATGACCCCAATTTACAGTACCTGACTCTAAAATACACTCTTTTTGAAGGTAAATTCACAGCACTAAGATAATTATAAAATATTAACAAAATACTATTTTGGATACTATAAAATATTCTAAACTCTAAACTATTTTTCAAAATTATTATTTTTCTATTTCGTTCTTCCACTACACTAGATAAACATCTGATTTATTAAGATAATTAAGTTGTGATATTGTAAAATATTTAAATATCTTTAAAGATAATATATATATATTAATCTACCAGTGTTTTCTTAATTATTCTTAATACTTCTCGCTCTTAAAACTTACAAACACAAGACCTTTTACTAAACCGCTCGTGCTACACCAACTACTACTACAAACACATAAGCTACCACTACACCACAACCACTCAACACACCAATAACATTTCATATACTATGCCTGGTCTGATTAAGCTATTGTGAAGCCTCGAACTTATTAAATAAATGTACCTTAAATTAAAACTATATACTATCGCAAAATAATGATAATTTACTTGGGAGGTAATTTTTTTTAAATATATGAATACTATGTAGATAATTTTCAACAAATAAATAATTCACAATTCTGTAATACTGTATGTGTGGTAAAGCAATATAGACAGTAATAATATCCTATTTATTTATTTTAAATAAACTTTAATAACAACGGTAATAATGTATTGCTAATACATTCAATTACACAACCAGAACCTGGTCTATTTACATAAGGTTTGTTCGGACAGTTGCTGAGTTTGCAAACTGGTTTCACTGCGCATGCTCCTAAAGGTCAGTACTAAATAGCAAGGGAACCGTGGCCGCCTGGCAAGCCTTAATTCACTTTATGGGTTATACCCAAAATTTAATTAAACAGTAAATTAAAGGTTGATTTTTCTATGCGGACAACTTGATTTGTTTCAGTATCAATTCTTTAGAAACAATTAATTTGTCATGGTAATAACATATTAGTCGTTAATTATGACAGTTTTGTCACGCTGAATATTCCGGTCCGGTCAGCTGTATAGGTTAATCCGGTCTTAAGGCCCCCTATCCGGCTTAAGACTATCAATAATACTGTTAATATTAATTGATATTGTCAGTATTACTGATAGTGTGAGGCCAGGTACTGTGATGGACTGTCGTCAGTAATACTGATGTAATTTTGGGATTTCAAAAGTATTCCATCAATATTGTGGGCGTGGTCAGTATACTGATGAAATACTGATAGTATGTGGGATTATTGACAGTATCTTATCAGTATTCTGCACGGAGCCATGGCGGAAGCATCTCCGCAAATGGAATTTTAATAATGAAGAAATTGAGGAAGTCGAAAAATCAAAAAGAGAACTATTGATAGAATTAATTCATACTTATCGCGATTTACCAGAGTTGTGGGACTCTTCATTAAGGGAATATAATGACCTTTTTTTTTTGCAATATAAGGTTGTTAAACGTTTTAATAATTCGTCGAACGTCATACTATTCATTTTTTTTTTTTTTTTTTTTTTTTTTGTGGCATAGGCTATTCGCCATTCAGCCATATCTTGTTATAATGATAGAACTGACTAAGCCCATTCTCTCATCCGTACATACTCTAACCTAATCCGTACAATCGCGCCTAATAAATACAGACATAACTAATAATTACATTCACTCTGTAATCTAAACCTAATCAAGATACATACCTGCGTTCATACCAACATTCATACGGTGGAGTGGAGTACTCGATATTCCTCGCACTCCTTATTACCTAACCTAAAGATAAAAAATATTTACAAACCTATAAGCTATATTTACAACTATCTACAGAACTATTGGGATGGAGTACTCGATATTCCTCCATCCCTGAAATACCTAGCCTATAACATTCGTACTACAAACACGCTAATAAATACAATCATACACTTTCATACTTCTTAGTCAGTTCAATTAGAGCTTTTAATCAGAAAATAAATCCTCTAAAACAGAGACATTATCAGAAAATATAATATCTTCGTAGCGGAAAGGGGCCTCCAAATATCTGTACAGTATTTTTAACATCTTTTCTCTTTCAGTGTTAAATTTAGGGCATTCCATTATTACATGTGTGAAGTCTTCCTGCACATTGCATTGACTGCAATTTGGGGATGCTCTTATGTTAATTTTATATAAGTATGCGCCGCAAACAGCATGGTTCGACCTCAATCTACTTATCGTCATAATATTACACTTATTTAGCCCTAATCCTTGGAACCATGGTTTTCTTGGTAATTTGTTTACGAATGTTTTATAAAATTTTCCTTTCTCATTACTTTCATATTCTGCTTGCCAGTTTTTTATAGCTTTATTTGATTGTTTGTATTTGTTTTTATAGCTTTATTTAATATGATTTTTCAGGTCAGAGGGTGTTAATTTTATGTTGGCGATCTCTCCAGATTTTGTCGCTTCTTTAGCTATCATGTCCACAGTTTCGTTACCTTTAATGGCGCAGTGTCCTCTCACCCAGATAAAATTAACAGATATTCCCCTTTCCGCTAACAGGGACATTAGTTCAAGTATCTCTACAAACAGGTGGTCCAAGTTACGAGATTTATTCAAATTCGCTATTTTATTTAAAACACTCTGGCTATCACTTAGTATTGTGCATTGCTTGCTATTAAATAATGATAATGATAAAATGTACTTAAGGGCCATGATAATAGCGACTACCTCTGCTGTGTAGACTGAGGCGTATTCACTAAGCTGAGCAATCTCGCAAAATTTAAGTTGGGGGTCATACATAGCGCTTCCTACTTTATTATCTAACTTGGACCCATCTGTGAATATTCTATAGGTTTGCGGCCAATTATTTTCCATGAATTCCTCAAATACAGCATTTCTAAATTCTTCAGGTTTTGCTCCGAGGTCAGTTGATGTGCTAACATTAATATCTTTATAAAGATAATTATATTCAGTCGAATAGATTGGTATTGTATCATTAGAAAAAATGATGTTTTTGAATTCTGAAATAAACATGAAACTATTGGTGTAGACAGGAGCAGCTTTTTTCTTCCAAAATGCATAAGTAAGAATTTTTTCATTTAGATGGCATTTTTGAGTATAAATTTTTCTATTTCTGCTCATTAATTTTAGTACATATCTATCCGATATTATTTGAATTCTATGTCTCAGTGGAATTTCACAAGCTTCTGCATATAAAATGTCCACCGGAGTACTATTTAAGAAACCCAAACATAATCTCAAACATTTATTTTGTAGTATTTCTAATGGCCATACTATTCATGCGGAAGTACTTGCAGTAAAACGCTAGGGTCGTCACTTCCTTTAACATAATTTAATAGGTTCAAATGACAAAATTCATTTCTTTTTAACAACTCCATTCTTTCATCCAACGCCTTTTTTTTTGTTGTTTTCTAATTTTAAATTTGCCAAAATAATTGCAAGACAAGTTTTTTCTTTATTATTCATTATAAACGCGATCTACTTACTTTGACTGAAAACTGACCCATACCAAGTCGAGGAACAAAATGACTGAGTACTGATGTACTGGACTGAACAAATACTGATAGTGTGAGGGTAAACACTTGGAATACTGTCAGTATCCCATCAGTACAGATAGACTGTCAGTATTATTGATAGTCTGATGTGGCCTTTATTCAGTGTTCAATGCCGGATTACCAAATAAATATTGGCCTATGCGTGCCACATTTGAAAAAAAGCTCCGAAGCTCATGTAGTCAAGAATTGGCAGACGTTTGTTCAATAATTGGTGATGAATATCAATTGATTTGAAATGTTTAAACAAATTTTTTACCCAATCAAAAAATCAAAATCACACAAATGTGATCTTGATGTTTTGTAAAGGAGAACAATAATACCCGAGAGCAATGCCAAAGAACAATAATAATGATTTAGTCTTGAAAGAAAATTATAAATTAATAAATTATAATTATAAATGTAAATAATTATTTATATATAAAGTATTATTGGTTTATTAAAATCAAAAATATTTAATAAGATGTTTATAATACGGCCAAAGAAATATACAATTATTTGTTGCTCTACTTTCGAGTACCATTGGTGCCCTTTTTCAGGAGCTCTTCAAAATTTATTAGTGAAAAAGTTACATTATTATAAAGTATTGTACGGAAGAAAGTGTGCACAAATAAAAGAAAGAAAAAAAAAAATTTTTTTTTAATTTAAAGAAATATTAACAGACCAGATTGGGCATATGATATTAAAAACAAGAAATTATAACACAGACGTGACAGTTAATTAAATGAAATGACATTGAAAGTAAGAAAAAGTAAAAAAAGATAAAAGATACCTTCAGGAGAGGGCAGGGAGTGCACGTTGAAAACGTTGAAATTGAACTGAAGGGAAAGTATATTTAAAATTAAAAAAAAAAAAACTGTTAAAAGGTGGAAGGGATAAGAAAAATGTTTATAGTGAGGCAGCGGCAATTTCAAATTTGAAAGAAAAAAATTACTGTCGAAGTTTTTACAATACAATAGATTTATTAAAATTGTTGTTTGACAGAATTAAAAAACTTAGGAGATAATTTGCGAGGGTTTCCAAAACTGTCTAGGGACCTCTAATAGATTTAATTCGGCACTAATAAGTTTATAATTTTCTGTACGGAAGATTGCTTTCTTTATATAAAATTGTTATCTAAATATTAAACAGCACTGATTATATCATATAAACAAAAAAAAAACAAACAAACTTACTCCTCTTTTGTGCATCTAATTGCCTCTTGGTTACATCATTCTGTAATATACAAGTCTTTTGTAGAATAGCTCTCTTCTGTGGTGATAAATCGGCAAGATTTTGACGCAATTTACAGACTGGCGCCTTTGGAGGTACTACAGCTCTGCCTTCATCTACCATTTTCTGGGTAGCTCTGGTCACCAATTCATGCAATTCTGATAATTCATGGAACGTCACATTCTGAGGAATATGAAAAATATCTCAAATATGAAAAGCAACAAAACAGAGAATATATATTTGCAACACCAAGACCAAGATTAGGTCGTGCACCGCACAAAAGCGTTTCTTATCAAGCAGGGCTTGATAATGTCTAAGTAAATGAAAATGATTTGATTACTAAATCACTCCATTTTTAAAACACGTGGTGATTTAAATACTTATTACTTACAAGAGGAAGTATTGCGAAAAGTTCTGGATTTTTAAACATTGGTTCTCACTGGAAATATATGTTTTGGGGTTCCCAGACTATGAAAAAAAATGTTTTTTGCGAATAGTCTGTATGTGTGTGTGTCAGTAGTCTCAGACAAACAGAATAATAACTTCGTATTCCGTCTAGATAATACCACCGCATCAGACCTGAAGATTTCGGGCAAAACCCATCAACCAGAAGTGCGACTTTACTATATTGTTCCTTAGTTTTTCGTAATTTCCTCGGGAAAACGATTTTCTTTAAACTTTTTATTAGAGAACTTTGTTGTTAAATGTAATTGTAACGCAGCCAATGGTGCCATCTAGGAGAGAAGGCAGATACCAAAGGTTCTTCAAGTGGCCACTGGGAAGCGCTGGCGGCGCTCTAGTTCTCTCTAGAAGAATCGAGGAAGTACTAGAAGATTCCCCCTATCGGTATAAATAGTGGGGAAGGCTATGTTGGTTAGAACATGTGGAGAGGACAGAGAGTTTTCCAGCTACAAACGAAGTCACTAGTTTGTGAAAAGTGTATAAAAAGTGATCAGAGTGAACTTTTTTGGTTTAAACTGTGAAGTATAATTATCATTAAGTGTTGTATTTTGTAATTTAATTGGTGTTTTCTTTCTTTTGAAGTTTAGAGTATTTTATCTATACGAACCTACTTAAATCTAGTTGCAATAGCTAGTCTAGAGGTAAAAACGTTACAGTATGTTGAATGTTGAATAATTCAGATTGCTCATTAATTTCCTTTTACTGCAACAGATTTCGAGATCTGTTCAAGGATTTTTGGAAAATATAACAGGATATATGAGAAGCTCGCGGTAGCAAGTAAGAAGACCCGAAAATATATAGAGTATCTGGACACAGAAAGAAACAAAACGTTTGTGGAAAGAAAAGCTAGAATAGCGGCAGAGAGTAGGTGCCTTGTATCAGAAACTGTGTTTTCTAGAATAGCAAAACTTCTCATATATGAGAACCTGATAAGACTGAGTGTTATATAGGAACGGAATGCTAGGTGTTGACCCAAGATAGCAAAAAAACCTTAAGAGTATGGGAATGGAAATTATTAAGATACACTATTAACGAGGGAGGAAGATGGAGAATCCATACCAATAAGGAGCTGCAAAACTCTGTATGGAGAAGCACATATTGTTTCATGTATTAAGAAAGGAAGGCTAAGTTGGTTGGAACATGTGGAGAGGACAGAAGACAACTGAATCCCTAAACGTCTTTTATACGGAAGGCTCGAAGGTGTCAGGAGAAGAGGAAGGCAAAGACTGAGATAGCTTCAAGATGTCGAGGAAGATTTAAGGAAGATGAGTGTGCGAAAGTGGTAAGCAAAGGGAGCAAATAGATCTCAGTGAAGAGACGTTCTAGGAAGCCCTGGCCCTTTCAGGATTGTAGCGCCGAAAAAGGAAGTAAGGTAATAGGATATTTGTAAGCGGGAAGGATAGCATTATCATCTTATTGGAAATGAATAAAATAATATTGTTTCGGAATCTCTTGGAATTTGATTAGAAAATTGACTTAGGGGATTCTAAGTGTGCTTTAATGAAGCTGATAACCTAGCGCTAGGGGCGCTTTGAATACTACGCGGGTCTGAGCATTTCATTGCATTACAAAAAGAATCAGAATTTAAAAGCAGTATGCAGAAAACTGATAAGAACAAGGAATACACAGCAGTATTACCCAAATTTTTGGTGATTAATATTTTTGTTTATTATTATAATTTTACTTACACCTGTAAGAGAAATTATTCGGTCGCGCCTAATTGTCGAAATTTGGGTTTAAACGTCTCTGAGTGCGTAAAAAAAATGTTTTTAGCGAAAGGTATGTATAATGTATGCTGTAAGAATTTAAATAGATAAATTAAAGAAAGTATAAATAAATCATAGGCAGTTTAAACTTGATACTTCCTTTGGAAATCATCAGAGTACGGTATTTATTATCTGGAATAACATTACTGAATTTTTTCAGTTTTTTGCTGTTTTCTAGAAAACGGTCCTAACGAGCTTTACAACTACCAAAAGCTAATATAGATCGATCAGTTTTACTTGAAACTTATTCGGAAATATGATTTTAGAAGGTTTCTCGAGAAGATGCGATCTTAAATAACCCTCAACTATCATTTAATTGTAATTCTGCTAAATGTGATACAGTAAGCATAATTAATTAAATATTTAGAAAGGATAGTAATGAAATAGCCGACCAACGAGCGAATACTCCGTTATGTGGACCAGAACCTGTCCTAGGGATGACATAAGGGGCAGTACATGCAGCTTTCAGAGCGTGGGTCCGGAGAGAACATGATATAATCTGGGAAGCATGTCCAGGCGCTAAACACAGCAAGATGATTAGGCCTAAACTGTTTAAATATAGAACCCTTTGCTTAGAAAGGAACCAGATTAATCTGGTTGATAGACCTGCTCACGGGGACAAGGTGGGGTTAATTAACTCGGAACCTCTGTGTAGATTATGTCAGGAGGAGGACAAGGAGACGGCCTCAAAAACCTGCTGTTTGATTGCGTTCCTCACAAATCGCCAGATTGCGCTCTGGGTTCTTTGGCATTTTGAGACCAGACAAAATGATAGCCGCAAAAAGAACTGGTTGGGAAAACCCTAAATCTCATGAAGACGGAGAGGTTTCTCATGTTAAACCCCATGGGGTTGGCACAATAATAAGCCTCTATTGGCTGCTGTGCTTAAGGATTATGAACTTACCGGTTTCCAATCTAATCAAATCTACAAAGGATACGTTTTGAAGACAGTTTATCAATAAGAAAATATTATGCAAGTTTTACTGTAAGATTTGTTATTAATTGTTACTATCGTTTTTATAAATGATTTAAGGATAAAGTCTGGACTGATCTTACAAGAAACCTAAAGGAAATTTCTAATGATTATGACTCTCAAACAACTTAAAGTTGATATTTACTTACCGACCATCCAGATTGCATAATTTTCTTGAGTATTCTGTTGAGTGGAGTATCAAGGGGCGTGGATTCTGGAAAATTATATACATTTATTAAATATGACCCAATACTTTAAAGTATTATAAAAAATTATAGCTATTAAATTAAAATTTTATTATTACTTTATTAATGTGTAAATTTTTATTACTTTTTCTAACTGCTGAAAGAATTTTCGAATATCGAGGTTTTACCGAGAGTTCTCCTGAGTTAGAAAAAGTTGTTTTAGAGATTTGTTTGTTGGTGTATGTTTCAGTATAACTCAAAAACGGAAAATCGAGAAATTTCGACCTGGCAATTTCGTTTAAGTTCCACGAGGGGGGACCTGATAAAATTAGGGTTTATGGATAAAATTAGTCAACCAAATGTTCTCATTCAGGCAATGCAAGAATGTCTATCCCTCCAATGCTGATTAAATCAACGGAGATAACGTTGTGGATGGCATAAATGGAAGCCATTTGGCACCGTTTTATAGTAGAACTGGCTTTTTTAGATAGGCGGATCCAATATTGCCTCTTCCGTTTAATTGCCTCCTTCACAAGTAAGTAAGTGAAAATTAGGGACTGGATTTACTCAGTTATTTCAAGTACCTGGGATCAAATAATACATGGTAGTGGCACTTCTGTTAATGATGTGCTGAAAAGAATTGGACAGGCAAGGAAAGTCACAGCCCCGCTCAACCCAGTTCTGTGGAGTATCGAAATCCTTCCTAGAACGGAAAAAACAATTTTAAGGCAATATTCCAAGCTGTAACAACATACGGGGCTCAGACGTGGATCATAACAAAGCAGTATAGAGAGAAACTGCTAGCAGCTGAAATGGATTATTGGAGACGGTCTGCTAGAAAATCGAGGAGGGAAAAAGTAAAGAATTCCGATATTAGAAAGATTTTAAGAATAAAGGGAACCTTCCTCCAGGCAATAGAGAAGCGAGGCTCCAATGGTTTGGCCACGTAAAAAGAATGGAAAATGGAAGATTGCTGTAAAGATTTTACAATGGGAGGAAAAAGGGGATGACCTAGAAGAAAATCGATGGATGAGGTCAGGGAGAGCATGGCTGGATATGGATTGACAAAAGAAGACGCCTTGGATTGCGAAAAATGGAAAGAGGCAATATGGTGCGAGACAGAAATGCTCTGATGAAGCCGAGTAGGGTTAGATAACCACTTTTAGTGGAGAAATCTCCCCCCCCCCCCAAATTACTCAGTGCTGGCACGCTGGTCTGCCCGTGGAAGTCCCAGGTTCGAGACCAAATTCCTTCGATTTCGAGCCCTTAAATTTTCTCCCTAGGGGAGCTTCTACAGCTTACTGCTTGGCGATGGGTACTGTTGTCTATAGCTAGAGAAGACTGCTTGCAAGCCAGCAGAGCACTGAGAAGATTCCGCGGGCACAATAGTTCTTTCAGGTCGCAGTGCATTTTCTAAAGTATCTAAAAAAAAAATAAGAATTTGAGAATGGATCTGAAAGACACTATTCTTAATAGAATTTATGCCTCATGGAGTATGCGCATGATGTAGTCAGACTCGTTGAAGTAAAAGAAGCCTTTAGAAAATTGGAGCGAAAGGCGTAATGCGTTAGCTCCAAATTGGTGAGAATAAGAGAAAGATAATAGTAACCAGGATAAAACGATTGGTACATCCACCGGGACATTACGTCATGGGAAATTGTAGATGTGAAACTTTCTTTATCTAGGCTCCCCTATCAGCGATATGTTGGAGGCGAAGAAGATGAAGTAAAGAAAGAAGTTGCTGGAAACAGCCGTACTTCAGCCTAAATAAAATAATGAATAACAGCACGGCCAGCCTAGGGGCAAAGATTTGAATTTACAGAACGCTTCTGAGACCTATCCTAGCTAACAGTAATAGTAGGTGTGGCATAGCAGAAGGAAAAATGGGGAATCGTGCACCCATTATGGAGCCCTATAAGTGGCTCTTATATTATATAGTGCCAGAGATTGGAATGGTTACGGTCATGTCTGTAGGATGTCGTCCACCAAATGATCAAGAAAGTATTTCTGGGAACGCCATACAATACTCGATTAAAGGGGCGTCTAAAAAAAATGGCTGGACACTTTGAGGGTGGATATAAAGAATGTCGGGAGCAGTGCTCACCATCCATAAGGCTCGTGGGCAGACCAAGCACCTTTTGGAACTTACATGCCAAAATAAGAAGAAGTAGAAACAACTAATGTGATCAAACTTTTAAATATTAATTAAACATTTTTTTAAAAAGTACGTCTCTCTTTTATTAAAAACAAGCAACAGCAGGGGAAATAAATGTATTCTATCTACATAATTCTTAATTCATGTTAAATTCAAATATGTTCCCTTGTTCTAAAAACAGAGATCCCCATTTGTTTATGGCCATTTCATTCTTACAAATTTAATAATAAACAAAAGGGGAAGGGATAGGTGAGTGGTAGCGCGCTGCTGGACCCCATGCGCAGGTCCCGAGTTCTAGTCCATGTTGCCCTTAGATTTTTTTCTTCTTAGGAGCCTCTATATAGCTCACTGTTCCGTAAAGGGCAGTGTTGTCAATAAAAAAAGAATACTGTCCGGAAGTCGGAATTGCGCTGAGAAGCCGCCGGCATCAATGACCAAACTTGTTGACGTGACTTAGAAAAAAAATCTGGTGTGAAACACTCACACAACTTTCTCTTACTCCAGTTCTCAAAATGATAATTGACAAATTTTATAGTTTGTGTACCACAATTTAATGAAATTGTCGTAAAAGCGCACTTCCGGTTTACTAATTTTCTTGAAACTCAGAATTTTGGCAACCCATTTATTTCTAACTAATTATATTTGGATGATAGAATTGTATAATCAACTAGGATAGCACTTTGATGAAAATCTAACCCCACCCCTCCCCTAAAAGTGCCCTTAAAAGAACTTTCC
>JAAEAF010008151.1:0-37096 GCA_011037195.1 Triatoma infestans | reverse complement strand
ACATTTCGGCCAGCATTGTTTGCCCCATCACCAGGGACTCTCTTAAAGTAAGAGAAGTTTGGAAAACTTGTTATAACATCTTCTTGGTTTTGTCAATTAGTTTTTAACTGACCTTCAACTGATCCACCTACAACTGCTTGTCAGCCGAAAATGTTATAACAAGTTTTCCAAACTTCTCTTACTTTAAAGAGAGCCTCTGAAGATGGCAAATAATGTTTGCCGAAATGTCGGGTTTTAAATAAAAAACACACTAAAATTATTTGTTTGTCTTTTTTTTTCCTGAAAACTTCCTAGTCGATAAGCCAACAATCAGATACACCTGATCCACTTCTAACGGCCAACAACAATTGCAACAATTTGATAAATCCATTAAGTAAAATGATACTTCTTCCAGATGACTTGTTATTTTGATCGAAACCTTATTTGCCAGTCCTCTGATTAGAACTTAAAACAAAATATCAAATTTGAACTTTCTGCAATTTCCCGTCTACAGATAAGACAGACTGATACACTAATTTCTAAAAATCCACTTTTTCGGACTTAACATAAATTCCTGATGAAAACTTAACTTCGAAGATTTGAAACAATAGCAGCACGTCTTCTATTCCTCCACATAGTTAGCTGCAACGGGATAGTTAAAAAAAAAACAACAACAATGCAAGAATATAATACATTATGGAATTTATTTATTGCGCCATAAAGAAGGCGGAAATTCCATGGTACACTAAATTGACGTATCATTGAAACAGCTAATCATGAAATGTGTGCATTTCAATCAGAATCAATTGGCCCAATTGTAGAAAGGTACTATTTAACAATAATTGGGCAATTTCCATATATTATAATAATATGAAGCTCGAATGATAAATCGCAGTCACACCACTAAAACTTCTCTAACAGTACTATTTAGGCGGCTATGATATTCCCTTAATGAAGAATAGAATTATTACAATTTTATAATATAACAATTTACATTGACAAACGAGTTAATAACATTTAATTTATACTAAAGAATCAAAAAAAGTAAAACAAAATAAATTTTCACAAGACCTTGAACTATTATTGACCTTTTAGCCAAGAAGAAAAAAAAGAAGTGGCAAACCAACTTTGAAACAAAAAAAAGATTAACATATAGCAGCAAAAGGCATGTTATAACTTCTGAAAAGTTTATTTTTAGAATATCATTAATAAATTTTATATTTAAATTAGGTCGTGTATTTAGATAGTCAAATAAAGAAGAATGCTATTATAGTTGAGGGGGCATCAATGAAATATCTATTAGTTTTGTGAAACTTGCATTGTGCCCCGTTTAACGACGTCAAATTGGAATACAAAATTCCTGTGTAATGTACATACATACTATTACACTTTTGGTTCTATAATTCTTATCGGACAAATTTTCTTTACAATTAGGTGTTTTTACTTAAGTTTTTAGTTAAACTTAACTCCACCAAATGGGAACTTATTAGAAATGGCAGTACTTAAAATGGCAACAATATGATTCAACTCGACCACCTTGACGTCTCCTAAAACAATTTTCCCTTAATGGTATTCAAATCATAATGATTCAAATTATAATGAGGTATTTGTACGGCAATGGCCAGACGAGTTTTTTAATAGAAAAAAAAAAAATCTTTGTAGCTCAACGTTTCGGGTACCATTGGTGTGCCCTTCTTCAGGAGACCTGGTAAAATTTATTGTAGAAAATACATTACTGTATAGTATTATAGTTACAAGAAAAGTTGCATAGATTTATACTACCAATAAACAAGAAAAATTTAAATTGATGAAATATTAACAGAAAAAAATTATAACCTAGAAGTGACAGTAAATTAAATAAAATGATATTATTATTATTATCAAAACGGGTGCCCAAAAAGGCGCGGGACCTAAGCCTATGTGGCTCTTATCCCCCCGATACCCCCCGTAACCCCTTAATTAATCTCCCCCGGTAACTTGCCGGTTAATCTACAATATCTCAAGATATCCCCAAACTCCAACTCGCCCAGGCAATCCTGCGAGAGTGGTGTCCTCCCAAATATACGAAACCTAGTTCCGGCGAAACGGGGACACTGACATAGGTAGTGAAACACCGTTTCCCTAACTCCGTCATCACAATTCTGACAAATGGGACTCCGTGTCCTCCCTATGTTAAACAAGTGACTGGACACCCAAGTGTGTCCAGTCACTATTCCTACCAAGGTCCTCAAACCCGTCCTACTAAGAGACAGGAGATACTCCGAGATTCCCTGCTTGCTTGCCTTTATAAATCTTTTGGCTTGGAGGCACCCCTGCGTGTCCCCCCAGCGTTTCTCCAAAGCTCTCGTCTCCCAAAGTCTAATCTGTTTGTCGCGAAACGTCTTTGTAACGGCCAGGGCTGGTTCAGGACCATAAAATGGCAATGACGATCCCTCCCTGGCCAGCCGATCCGCCCTCTCATTGCCCTCTATTCCCGCATGTCCGGGTATCCAATAGAGATGCACCTTACCCCTCCGAGCCAAAGCGTTAAGCCTTCTCCTACATTCTCCCACTAATTTCGAACTCCACCACGGCTTACTCAAAGCCCTTAGTGCGGCTTGACTATCAGAGAAGATCCGCACTTCCTTAAACTCTCCTAGCCACTCCCCCACAAGATGGCAGCATTCAATGTTGCCCACCACCTCAGACTGGAAAACAGTGGCCAAACCACCTAAGGCCACCGAACTCCCTCTATCCAACTCCTGAAACCATGCTCCCGCCCCCGACAGGCCAGTACCCTCCTGCCTAGAGCCATCTGAATAGCAGCGAATAATACCGCTGCCCGACTCCGTTGGCCTCGTGAGGTTATCATCCCCTATACTGCCAATCGTAATCTCATAATCTCTCTCAAATCCCCATTTCTTGCTCGTCTCATCAAGTTTGGATAGCAGAAATCGGTTCACTCGCCAAATTTCGTCCTCGATCTTAGTGTGATCCCCCCGGAAGGTTCTCACCCATTCTCCCTTGCACCTCATTCTGAGGTACCCTTTCATTGCCTCTCCCACCACCACATACTGTAGGGGGATTAGCCCCAACAACATCTCTAATGCCACCGTCGGTGTCGTTCTCATCGCGCCAGTAATAGCCAAACAGGCCATGCGCTGTACTCCCAACAGCTTCTTGCTATTCCTCCCCACCAAGGAGCCAGGCCACCACACCACAGATGCGTACAGCATCCTTGGCTTCACCAACTTCTCGTAAATCCAATGGATACCTCGGGGATTAACTCCCCAGAACTTACCCGCTAATCTCCTACACTGCCAGAAAACCTTCTGCCCCTTCTCACAAATATACTCAATGTGGGCCCGCCAACAATAAGAGAAAATATAAAACAGATAAAGATACCTTTAGAATACGTACACTCCTCTCCTACCCTGAAGAAGAGCACCAATGGTACCCGAAACGTAGAGCAACAAAGAATTCTTTTTCTTTTAAAAATTCCCCTGGCCAATGTCTTACAAATACCTCACTAAATAATTAATAGTATTTCTGTGTATGTATCTTTCGAGAAAATGGAAATATTAGGAAAACCATGTAAAAAAGACGCACTTGTCGGTTAAGAATTTGTATCATGTATTGATTTCATACTGGATCCTGTTCTGGGAGGATACATAACCAGCAAACTCTAAAAGTCATCCGGTTAACAGATGTTCTTACAATATTGGAATTCTAATAGTATTTCTTTAGGGTACTTTATAAGGGAAACTTAACTATTCCCCAGAACGTCCAAAAATCGGGAAAATATTTATTAAAAAAAAAAAAAAAAAAAATCTGGCGTGAAACACTCACACAACTTTCTCTTACTCCAATTCTCAAAATTATAATTGACAAATTTTATAATTTCCACATTTAATGAAATTTGTCGGAGTTAGTCGAAAATTGAAAAATCAGTTCTGTAAAAGCGCACTTCCGGTTTACCAATTTTCTTGAAACTCGGAATTTTGTTTGGCCCATCTATTTATTTCTAATTAATTTTGTTTAGATGATAGACTTGTATAATCTACTAGGATAGCACTTTAGAAAAAAACATAACCCCACACCTTCTTTTAAGAGTGCTCTTAAATGAATTGTCCCAGAAAAATGTTTTAAATAAAAGTTTTAGATCTTTGTATGTGTAGTTTGTATAGAAAGTTTCAAGAAAATCGCGAAAAGGTGAAAACAAAATCATTTAGTAAAGTGGTAAAGTAAACGCACTTCCGGTCAACCGATTTTTTTCAAACTCGGAATTTCAACAACAAATTAAATTTTAATTAACATTATTTAGATGACAGACTTGTATAATAAACTGAAATAGCACTTTAGAGAAAAACCTAACCCCACCCCTCCCACAAAAGTGCCCTTAAATGAATTTTCCCAAAGAAACGTTTCAAATAAGTTGTAGATCTTTGTATGTGTAGCTGATATATCAAGTTTCAAGAAAATCGTCGGAGCCATTTTTGAGAAAATCGCAAAAACGTAAAAAAAAAAAAAACAACTAGTACAGTTGAGGAATTTTAACAGATAACATACTGTCAGATCCCATTGTGATACCTAAACGGAATATCAAGTTTCAACTTTCTATGGTTTTTCGTTTTTGAGCTATGCAATTCATATACATATTCACACAGGCCATTTGCTAAAAACCACTTTTTATGAACTCAGGGGGACCTCAAAATGGATATTTCCGGTGAAAACTCGATATAGAAAATTTAACACGATTACAGTACTTCCTCTTACTAGGAGTAAGAGAAAGTAAAAATACGATTATTTTACAATTTGATCTGTCAACCTAGCCTGTCAACCAGCAATGTATCCGTATTAACTAGTTTTACAATATTAATAACAAAAATAAAAAATTAAAGAAAGGAAAAGTTCAAATTTAATATTTCGTTTCTAATCCGACAGGTATTTTCAAATACAAATTAGATCATCTTTCTCTCCTTTCAATCATACTGAAGCTGGTGTGCCACAAGGCTGCATTCTAGGTCCTATTCTTTACTCAGTATACATTGCAGACATCCCAACACATCCTGATATCATCCTTCTCACCTATGCATCTGATAACCTGTCTACCAATAATGAAACCGTAACAACCCATAGAAATCTACAAATCCACCTCTCCGCCCTAGAAAATTGGTTTAAAAAATGGGTCGATAAACTTAATGATAAAAGGTCCCAAAACTATAACTGAATAGATGTTGCTATTCATAATGTAATACATAATATCACAAATAAAAAAGAATCTCTGACCATTTCTTTCTATTTCTACCCAATTTTATCTCAGATGGAATTCTTGTAAGTTTGTTGTCCATGTATTTTGGGTAAGACAGATTATGCAACACGAGATGTTGGCGCACTAACTCAATTAGCTTTTCGCCATTCATATCTCTGATATAAATAAACAGACTTTAAAATAAAAAATAAAAAAATAAAAAAAATCAAATTTCATGGCCGTAAAAAATAAAAATATCGTCGGCAAGAATCTGAAAATCACGGCACGGTGACGGCGATAACGCTATTTGCACCGGCACGTTCACGCACCGGACAAGTGGGAACATCACCTCTAAATCCAAAAAGATATTTTTAATCTTGCCGGTGGAATCAAGAGCCGGTCACGGCATGGGTCTGTGTGAATCGACGTTTACCGAGTAAGAGATCGTGATGCCCCTCACCATCTTTTAAGACATCTGTCTAGGAGGCAACTGTCTGTAAGGAAGATAAAAAAATCTAAAAAAAATAAAATATTGAATGGGGTCCTAGGGTCCGGAATGCGACAAACTTCCGGCTATTTTCACTTTATTTAATTTTAATCGATGAAAGGACGATTTTTGATCGAACGTTGTTATTGTAACAATAAACCAAAATTTCCTATTCCTTTGGCAACATTTTATAGCCGTTCCTAATAATTTTACGCTTACAAAATTTTTATAATAAAATGTACAAAACTAAATTATATATAGGTCAACAGAAATATAAAACGGAACTCGATAATAATTTTATAGCTGGAATAAAAGCAAATTTAGTACAAGTCCTGTAATTAAAGTCAACACTTGAAAGGGTTACAAATTAAATAGGAATTACTTATCTATTATTATTAAAATGCTTTTATTAGTTAATGACTCTTTAAAAAAATCTGGTGTGATACGAGGGCTGCTCTTTATATTTGTGGCCTAAGGATGAAAACACAAGCATTTAAAGACAAAATCGATTTTATTTTTTTCAAAATATTCCCCATGAAGATGAATACACTTTTGCATGCGTTGGAACCAATTTTCAAAGCACTTTTTCCACTCCGATTTAGGTACTTCTAAAACATGGGTTTTGAATGCAGCAACTGCTTCTTCAGGAGTAGGAAACCGTTGTCCACGTAGTTTTTTCTTGATGTTCGGGAACAAAAAGAAATCATTAGGTGCCAAATCAGGGCTGTACGGTGGATGACCCATCAATTCAATGTTTTGCCCTGTCAAAAACTCCATTGTTTCAGCCGATCGGTGGCAGCTCGCATTGTCTTTTCTTTGACTTTTCCCGAAGTTTCTCAAAGACTTTTGGCAAACAAATAGTGGTGTACCATTCCGAATTGACCGTCTTACGTTCCTCTAAAGGCACAGTCGCCACATGACCGGTAATGCCGAAGAAACAGGCAACCATTTGCTTTGATGTGCTTCTTCCACGAACAACTTTGGTTGGGTTGGGCTCGTCTTGAAAGACCCATACGGTGGATTGCTGTTTTGTTTCAGGATCATATGAGTATATCCATGATTCGTCACCTGTGCAGATATTATAAACTGCTTTTGATGCACCTTGAGCGAATTTCTTCAACATTTTCTTGCACCAATCAACACGAGCATCCTTTTGTGCGTTTGTCAGGTTATGCGGTATCCAACGCGAACAAACCTTTTTCACATGCAAATGTTCATGCAAAATCTTATTGATGCTTGTCATACTAATGCCTAAAGATGCTTCAATCTCGCGATATGTTACATGACGATCATGCTTTATTAGCTCATGCACAGCATCGACGTTTTCTGGCACAACAACCGTTGTTGGACGACCTTCACGGGATTCGTCCTGGAGTGATCGTCGGCCACGATTGAATTCGTTATACCAGTTTTTAATGGTGCTGTAAGAAGGTGCTTCATTACCATATAAGGAATTAAGTTCATCTGTGCACTGTTGTCGTGTCAGGCCACGTCGAAAGTTATGAAAAATTATTGCACGAAAATGTTCACGAGTTAATTCCATTTTCTCCTAAGATCACTTTTTCAACCTGCTATCACTAACACTAACAACAATGAAATGACAAAATGTTTTGCTTGAGGTTATGTTTAACAATGTGAAGGTTGCACTGGAAACATCAGCTGGTGCCTAGCAACAATCAGTGTTACCAAGGCCTGAAATATAAATAGCAGCCCTCGTACACTTTCACTCCTTTCAATAATTTTTCACAATTTTCTTAACTTAAATAAAGAGGCGGTGGCAGGGATGAGTACCTACCTTGGCAGGTAGAGAAATGATTATATTGCGGCCCAGTAGAGCGCACTAAAAACACTGAACCAACTGCGTAGAACATTTGAAATTAATTTAACGACACAAATTCCGCGGATAATTATCCAAAATAATTTTTTTTTTTTTTAATATTTCAAATAAAGTGATAGGTTCATATCAAGTTATAATTAGCATACCAACATTAAAGGAAATCGTTATAGACGTTTTCGAGAAAATCCCCCCCCCCCAACTCAAAAACCTATTCTGTAAAATCGCACTTTCAGTTAATCGATTTTCTTTAAATAATTTGAAATTCTAGTAATGCTTCTCTAATGTATATTATTAATTACTATTATAAGTGGTGTAACCATGTACGTATTCGTTGTGGTTGGTTCCACAGAGCTGGAAAGCATCACAGATATTTTCCGTGATAGCCTGCTTTTTTTTTTTTTGTGGTCATCAACCGATTTTGGGCGTTCGCCCAATCATCAAGATGCTTGTTGTCAAACAGTGTGATAACATAGATTTGCACAGAGCAAATTTAGTTGATACACTGAAGATCTTTAAATGTTTTAGTTAGGGCCTAACTTGGTTTAAAAATGGAAACATCCAACACGTGGGGGTGTATAACTTAAACTACGTTTTTTGAATGAGATTTACTTTATAATTAATTATCCATACTATCTTACTATTATATTAAACTGTGTTATTAGCAGTCACGGCAGCCCACGGCTGAGACAGTGTTATCTCGCGCTGTTATAATAAATAAATATAAATAAATAAATCTATGTTATCACACTATTTGTCCAACAAGCAACCTGATGATGGGCAAACGCCCGTAACCGGTCGGATGAACACCAAAAGAAGCAGGCTATTACGGAAAATATCTCTGATGTACGTATTCAATTGAAATGTAATTATAGAGAAACTTAACGTTAATGTCCCCCCACCCCCCAAATCTTCAAAAAAAAAAAATTTCCCGGCAAAATTTTTCAAAATAAAAGTGATAGGTATTCATTTGTGTAGATGGCGTACGAAAATTGCGCTTTCAGTTGATAAGAGTTGAGTGGCCGAAATATTCGTGTCAATTGCGATGTTTGTATCTAAACGGGAATATCATGTTTGAGCTTCCTACGACTTTTCGATATTGAGATATTCTGTTACACACAAATACTGACTTAAATCTTCTTCTTTTTTCGTATTCAAGGACCTCAATTCATGTATTTTCGGTATTAATTTGATACGATCGCAATTACTTCCACTCTACCAAGAGTAAGAGAAAATAAAAAAGTGTGGCGAATTGTAAATATTCATAGCTTAATCAGTGTGAACTATTTAATATATAACATAGAATCAATATTGTGATTCGTAGCAATAGAACAGTCCATTATTGCTAGATGTATATAATGAATAAAACCATATGAACTGTTCACCTGCAGTATGTGTGTATATTGCAACGTTTGTACTGTGCTACTACGTATTTATAATGCAAATAGCTAATGTGATGGTGGGCCACACACAAGTCCTAACACAAATTTACGTTCCACGTTATACGTATTAATGATGAAGTCCACTAATTTAAATAGACATTATACGCTTTATGAGTCAACCAATTAATATTCCAATTTATTTAGTGGTTCAAGATCCCCCCCCCCCCAAATAATGGTGAATATTATGTTTTGTGAGGATCGATTCAAAACAGCATTCAATATAAAACAGTTTCTAAATTATTTAGCCCAAGCAACAAGCAACTTTTATTTTTATTTTGATTCTTTTATGTTTCTAAGCTGTGGCTATATATTTTTTAAAGTTTAATTAGGTTCTATAAAATTTCTCTCAACACTTTTTTTTTAAACTGACTGACTTTATTTTAATAAAGCCTTGAGAAAAAGATAGGAAACCTTGTCGAATCGTTGGCATTATTGAATTTTTTTTTTTTTAACTAATCCACACAAAACATATAAAAATCTGGCTGAAATAGTTAGTTTATAAATACGACTTTCTCTAATTGCGATTCACACAAATCTGACACAAAATTTATTTAGGTCTAAAATTGACACAGATTCTAGGGAGAGATTAAAGAGGGAGGGATATTCTCTGATAGTCAGGCGGCACTGAGGGCTTTGAGCAAGCCATGTTGGAGTTCCAAATTGGTTGGGAGAATGTAGGAGAAGGCTTCTTCATACCTTAGCTCGGAGGGAAAAAGTGCAGCTCTACTGGGTACCCGGACTTGCGGGAATAGAGAACAATGAGAGGGTGGATCGGCCGGCTAGGGAGGGCTCCTCCTTATCTTTTGTGGTCCCGAGCCAGCCCTTGCCGTCATTAAGACATTCTGTGATAGTCAGATTATCAAATTGTAGCAATTGTTGGCCGTTAGAATTGATGAGAAGTATCTGTTGGTTGGCTGATCGGCCGAAGGGTATCATATGAAAACACCAAAAATTTTTCTTTCAAGTGTTTTTTATTAGTAACCCGACGTTTCGACAAACATTGTTTGTCTTCTTCACGGGCTATCTTAGATTGAAAAATTTGTATGTTCTATCATTACAATAATGATAAGTTCAATTACTACTTCAATTACTACTCAAGTAGTAACTGAACTTGTAATGATAGAACATACAAATTTTTCAATCTAAGATAGCCCCTGAAGAAGACAAACAATGTTTGTCGAAACGTCGGGTTACTAATAAAAACCACTTGAAAGAAAAATTTTTGTTGTTTTCTTATGATACCCTTCGGCCGATCAGCCAACCAACAGATACTTCGATAGTCAGATTAGACTTTAGGAGGCGAGAGTTTTGGAGAAATGCTAGGAGGACACTCTTGGGTGCCGCCAGGTTAAAAGATTTATCAAAGGGAATAAGCACAAGGGGTTTAAGACTACCTCCTGTCCCTTAGTAGGATAGAACTGAGGGCCTTGGTAGGTGTAGTGTCTGGACACACACATGGGTGTCTAGTCATTTGCATAATATAAGGAGTTACGTGTCTAGTTCCATATGTCAGAACTGTGTTAATGGAGTTAGGGAAATAGTGTATCACTATTTATGTCAGTGTCCCCGTTTCGCTGATACCAGGTTTCGTCTATCTGGGAGGGCACACTCTCACACGATTGCCTGGGAGGGTTGGAGCTGAAAGATATTTTAGGATACTGTAGGCAAACTGGCAGGCTATCGGGGAAGATTTATTAGTGGGGATAATGAGGGGCATGGGGAATTAGGGGAATAAAAGCCACATAGGCTTAGGTCCTGGGCCGACAGGCACCCAGTTTTAATAATAATAATGGGTTTTAGGGGTATTATGAAAAATTTGTGTCTTAACATTTGTGTAAATACTCTCAAATTACCTGCAATGGGTGCTAACAAATATGTATCCTATACTGTTAATAAAATTTGTCAATTTTTTTTTATAGTGATTAAAAACCTACGGTTAGCGCACAATGTGGTAAGCATGCCGTGATTTCCTCGTTTAGTTCCAGCTTTCGCTACCTAGATGCGCTACCAGCTTCTCCCACTTTTTTTTTCACGATGCTCACCGACCGACTTTCACCGTCACAAATCGAACTCCAAATTCTTGCACCAAAGGCCGAGTGGCATTAGCCACTAGATCAATCCGTGAGCATACAAATCTATACAAATCATTCGCTGCTATAATATTTTTCACATTCAAAGAGGCCTCATAATATGTATTTCCGGGCGAAATTATTGGAAAAAAATTGACACATAAATGCAGTGCGAACCATTGTTTACTTTTACAGTACAATAGGAAAGTAAGTAAATAAGAGTTAAAAAACCTGTTCAAAATTTAATTTGATAATAAGGACAGGAGATAACCAAGTACAAGTTCTACGAATGTTAAGTCATCAAAGGTTATAACCATGGTAACAGATGCTTGACGCTACTGAACGTAGTGATATTCTGCAATATACCATCCAATCAGAACAATGTTATTGCCTAAAACTGTAGCAATAGATACAATAAAATACACTTTTATTATGAATAATATAATATATGACTTGTTTTTCCAAAATTTTCAATATGTTTGCACTCTTCTTATTAAATATACATTACGAAAAAATGCAAATAAAACGGGAAAATATTAGCAAAAAAAAAAAAAAAAGATAAAATTTAAAATTGTGTAAAATAATCACATGACTCTTTCTCTTACTGTCCCCGGTCGAATTTTCATTCGTTCGAATTTTTTAAAACACCTCAATAATTCTAGTAAAGTAATGCCTAATTTTTCAGGCGGGCTTAACAACGTCCAACTACCAAATTAGGTGTCGTGGACGGGGGCGGAAGTACTACTTTACTGTTAACATTTTTCATACCAATATAAAAATTTAGCAGTTATACGCGGGGCTCGAACTGGTGTCCTCCAACTTACAAGTCCATGCTCATAACCACTACACCAACCACCCGCCCTTCTTTATAATAGTATACAGATAGTTGTTAGAACTGGCACTTTGGCGAAGCCTAATGCGACCTCTCCCACACAATCTTATATATATACATACAAAATCTGGTGAGAAACATTCATACGAATTCTCTTACACCTGTTAATACAATTATATATTAAAAAATCACTTTACACAGACGTGTAGAATTCCTAAAATCAATTTCTCCGGGAAAAGTGTTTAGTCAATAGTTCTGGAGAAATGGAGGAAAACTGACAGACAATTCTACAATTTTGATTAACCGGAATTTCCTTTATACTCGGAATTTTAGTAACTAATTGAATTTTCCCTAATCCTATATAGGTATTAAATAAACATACCGGTATACTGAACTTGTACATCAGTAAGAAGCAAAACATTATCCTCACCTCATAAACTCCTATTTAATTTTCACACAATTCTTATTTACTTTCTCTTTCTCCTAGTGAAAGGAAGTATTGGGATCGTGCCAGATTTTCGAAATTGTTTTTTATATATATATATATACAACAGAATATCTCAAACACATCAATGCCATTAAAGCACTGCAGCGTTCTTGTGTTCTAAAATTCTAAAAATTCAGTTCTAAAATTCTTTGGGAATGCATTGTTTGAATAAGCTTAACGACCTGGGCAGAAGAAATAAAGTTACTCTATTCTGGGTGCCGGGATATGTCGGCGTGGAAGGAAACGAAGTGGTGGCCGACATCCTGGCAAAAGAAGGCGTTGCATCTCCTCTCTTGAGCCCTTTTGCGGAATCAGCGACCAGTTTATTCTTGGAAGAAATCAAGAATGAGGAGGTGGCGAAAAAATAGCATGTGTCTGGAACGCTCTCCCGGGACTGAGGCAAGCCAAGATCTGTCTGGATGATTATAACCCAGGAAAGGTCGAAGGCTTGCATAAGTTTGAGTAAAAACAAGACCCGTATTCTTATAGGATTTCTTATGCAGACTCAGGGGACACTTGAGAGAATCTGGGGGGAAATGGAGGAAGCTCCAAAGCCTTGGAAACTGCAAAGCCTTTATCCAAAGAGGATTTAACAGCCTGGTTGTTACCAGGCGGGAGAGGGGGAAAATACTCACCCTAGAACCTTCCAAGATTTTGGGATTTCTTAGGAAGCTCAACTTGGAGGGGGTGCTGTAGATGAGCAAGGGGGTACAGACCACTCTGGGGGGTCGTAGTGCATAATCCCTTAAAAAAAAAAAATCTCTAAAAAACACAGACACACACACACACACAAAGAGAGAGAGAATAAGAAGAAGAAAGATCGACCGATTGACCGACCAGTTTCTAAAAAATTATTTATCGGACATATTCCTCTCTTAAGATTAAGTAAAGTTCAGTTAATATAATAATCATAATCAACAAGCTTTATAAAAACAACGGTATTTGCCCTTAACAAAGAAACAAACACATTTAATTGTAGCAGAATGAGATTACAAAGTCTAGCAGTTGGCGCCTCTTATTAACAACAAACAGATTTCTTAGAACTACCTTAAAATCAATTGTTTCTGGGAAATATTTCAAATAAAATGATTAGTTCTAATTTATAACCATTATCATTTGATATCGTTTAGAGAAAATTAATGGAGCCATTGAAAATTCTGGAAAATTCAATAAATAATTCTATAGATTTTCAACAAGCATGGAATTCTAGCAAATGCTTCTTAATGTAACTTATTAATAATTTTAAAGGAAGCTTAACTTTGCAGCTTCTCAGAATCTTCAACAAATCAATTTACTTGGAAAATTATTTCAAATAAAAGGGAAAATGGCCGACAGGCTAGTATGCGAAGTTTAAGACACACGTTGGATGAATTTGTGATTGCGTGCGTAATGCTGGATAACATCTATGATTTTATCCATCATAGCATGCTTCATTTTGTTGTTTCTGTACGGTTTCGGATTTTCATCTATCATCCAGAGTAAGATTTGCAATCAATTCGTATAGAGAGATGACTTCAACTATATTATTTTATATCATGGTTCATTCATATTGGAGTCATTTTTTAAAAAAACGCAAAAAATTGAATAAAAAAAAAAAAAAATTCCCTTTAAGAAGTCTAGTCACACTTCCGGTTGATGAATTTTTGACTGAAACATTTTGTCAAACACAGTGTTGATACCACTTAAACCGAATAAGCTTTTTGAGATATTATGTTCACTCTCTGTCTCACATACACACAACTCGCTAAAAACATTTTTACTTTCTCTTACTGCTGGTAAGAGGAAGTATTGTGATCGTGTGAAATTTCTGATATCAAGTTTTAACCGGATATACACGTATTGAGGTCCCATGCGTCCGAAAAATGGTATTTAGAAAATGGGTGTTTGTGTGTGTGTGTGTAGCATGAGCGTAATATTTCCTCTTACAGCAAGATAAATAGAATTTTAAAATTCTTTATACCTAATTATAATAAATATTCAATTTTTTTTTGTTTTTGTTTGTTTGTTTATTTATATTTACAATCTGTAACAGTACAATAAGTAAATGTGGGCTGAGATAAATGTGGCTTGAAGGCTTGAAGGAGGTGGCCAATGCCACTCTTCCTGGTCTTGTTACTCCTCTTCCTGTGACAGGAGGTCCCTTGGCCACTGGCGCTTCAAACGTCTGGGAGGATTCCCAGGAATGGTTAGGGAGGACAGGTTCAATTTAAATTTTGGAAAATTCCATAGATATATTCAGAATTATCTCCTATTTTGGAGAGATGGTTAAAAAAAAATGGAAAATCAAATTCAACGAAAGCAAAAATCAACATGTTACTTTTACCATACGAAGAATTGCCCCTCTCTACTTACAACCAGTCTTTCATCTGATGTCGTCCACTACTTGGGATGTACATCGACAAAAGACATACTTGGAACCCCCCCCCCCACATATGACTCAAAAGACAAGAAATGCAGACAACTAAAACGAATATTATTACTTAAATCCTTAAATCAAAAAAGGACTAAATAAACATATAGTATATCAGTGATAGGTAGTTTGCATGTTGGAATGAAAGTAATTTATTGCGTGAATGTTGCATGAATGCGGGAGTTCCAGGCTAGCGGTGTTCTAGCAAGTTGTGACCCTTAGTTTTAGGCTAGTTTGTAAGGTTAGATGTAGGGATTTTCTCGGACCCTCCAGGAATATTGAGTAATGAGGGGGTAAGGGTGTGCATGGTTGAATGAACGAGCTTAGTGTGCAAGGCTGTATACCGGGTATTTTTAACTGTATCAAAATAAATGGAAGATAAGTTAGGTTCTTTGTCCCCCACAGGAATATCGAGTACCGGGGGGGGGGGATTTGGTAGGTTAGATTAGCGTATTTCCATTGTTTGGGATGTCATGCGTCAGCGGTAGGGCACATTAGGTTAGGGTTCGGGCATCCGGCGGGTAGCGCGAGACCCAGACATCGACACCCAGTGTGCTTTTTAATAATAAATAGTACTTAAAAAAAAAAAAAAAAAAAAAAAAGAGTCCCAGACAGACGATCTAGACTATCACTAACAAAACAAACGTTTAATTTACACTTCACTCATCAAATCCATCTGGACATATGGTATCGAACAGTGGGGTTCAGCCAAGCTTCAAACCTCAATCGTATCTAATCCCTACAATCCAAGATCCTTCGAACAATAGTTAACCTCCTTATTATGTTCCCAATCCCTTTCCTACCAGAAGATATAAAAAAATTCCATAGTACCCTATCTTAGATAGTTTAAGATTGTGGCCAGAGAGATTGACAGAAGAGAGAGATAATAACCAAATACCATCCGTTATCTCGTTTGGAAGGGAAAAACTCCGGTTGGGGTTTATAATGAGGTAAAAACTGCATATGGTGATAAAGCTATGAATCGTACGAGTGTGTTCAAGTGGTGTCGCGAGTTTAAAAACGGTCGTACGTCTGTGCATGATGATCAGAGGAGCGGAAAACTTCAATTGTGACTGACGAAATTTGGAAAAAATCGAAAATGCGCTCCGTGACGATCGCAGATTGACTGTGGATGAACTTTCTGCGATGTTTCCGCAAATCTCCAGATCTCTGCTACACGAAACCATCACAGAAACCCTCGGATATCGGAAACTGTCCGCGAGGTGGGTCCCAAAACAGCTGACAGACCAACCTAAGTTGAATCGAGTGGAGGCCGGGCCAGAGTTTTTGAGACGCTACAAACTCCAGGAGATGAATTTCTCCGCTCCATCATTACTGGAGATGAAACTTGGGTTGCACACTACACACCTAAAACCAAAAGGCAGTCTCAACAGTGGCGTCACACCTCTTCACCCTCCGCCAAAAAGTTCAAAACCACAATTTCAGCCAAGAAAATCATGTTATCCGTGTTTTGGGACTGTCAAGGCATAATTTTAATTGAATATATGCCTCAAGGGGAGACCATCAACTCTGCAAGATACTGTGAGACCCTAAAAAAATTGCGGAGGGCGATTCAGAACAAAAGGAGAGGCATGCTGACAAAGGGAGTCTGCCTGCTGCACGACAATGCCAGACCACACACGGCCAAACGAAGGAACTGCTTGCCTCGTTTAAATGGGATGTCCTGAACCATCCCGCGCATTCCCCTGACCTAGCACCTTCAGATTACTATCTCTTTACCTCCCTGAAGCTGCACATGGGTGGAAAAAGGTTTTCAACCGACGAGGAGGTGAAGGGGGAGGTGGAGATGGACGAAGGGGTTGGCGGGAAACTACTTCGAGGAAGGCATCAAAAAATTAATACCCCGGTTCACCACCTGCATTGAGAGGAATGGTGACTATGTCGAAAAATAGCTTACATATGTACTAATGTAACCAGGTAATTTTTTTGTTCAAATAAAAATTTTTGTAACCTACAAAAATTCAGTACACTTACTTACTGGTCATGCCTCGTAGATGCCCCAGAGAAATAACGGACCAGCCACAAGGTAGATAAAGGAACCAAAGCTATCAGGAGTAGAGGGCTGATAGAGGACAAATAGATCTAGAAGGTCCCTGACAAGAGGGAAATGCCAACAACAAAAATTTTCCTGTACTTAACAACTTACATATTATTTCTAAACATCCCTTTCTCAGAACACCACAACACATTATTTCCAATCTTAAGAATTTAACATTCTGATAGAAATCCTATTATTTCTTCCTAATAAATGGCCAAATGAATTTATAAATAAACAGATGTATGAAGCAATGAAATTAGAGAGAGCTGTATTATATAAAATTGCAAACAGGACATTGAATTAAATATTTCAAAGCCTAGGCTAACAAATAGATAACATATTATCTGTTTATTCTATTTAGCAAATGTTCCCTCATCATTCACATTAAACAACCAATTTAATACAATTTACTTTACAAGGTTAGGTTTAATTTAATTTTTAAGATTATACAATTGATTTTATTTAAAACTATGACCTTTCCAAAGCATTAAACCGTAAAGGAAAGTATGCGCGCACCATTTAATCTTTTATTAAATATAATATTTAATAATATTAAAAAAAAAAAAATATTTATTATAATGAAAAATATATTTATAGTATAATATCATTTTATAGTTGTTGTTTTTGAAGTATTTATTTATAGTCCATGTTATTTTATAGGTAAACAATATTTTCACTCTTTAATAATTTTTAAGGTAAAATATAGTGAAAGTATATTTTAAAAATGGAAATAATCTTAGAGGCAAACTTGCTAAGAAAATATTCAGATCGAGGCAAATTTTAGAAATTCATCTTTTCACTGGTAATACATGTTATAGATATATATGTGAAACCATGGGGTTTTTCTCATTTCAGATCCGTCAGACAGCAATACTGAGAGTGCAGGTGTGGTCTTTTATTAACCGTAGTCAACGGAACTAGAGGAGTCGATAGAAGTTCCCAAGCGGATGCGGAAGTACTCGCTAATCTCACCCAGGTGATCCTTGGAAATGTCTTCTAGATTAGGAGGTGTTATACGAGCAGTGCACGAAGAGGTTTACTTTTAAGAGTTTTTGGAAAGTGAATGGACAAGTCTACATTTTGAGTAACTTTTAATACAAAGCTGGAAGTTATCGTTAAATCATAAATCACTGTTCGAACTAAGTAGGAGCATTTTCCTCGTATCAACACGGATCGAGGCTACTATAGTTGTGGAAGCATAACTCACCAACTGGTCCTTCAAATTTGGAGGGGGGGTAGAGCTTCCAGAAGAAGAGAAAAGAGACCTCCTTCCTAACATGACCGAACTGGCTGCACATAACCCAGGCACACTTACGTAACGCTATGGGTGAGAACCTTTCGGGGGAATTACACTAAGATCGAGGCTAAGATTTAGCAAATGAACCAATTTCTGCTCCTTGGTGACGAGACGAGCAAGGAAAGGGGATTTGAGAGGTACTATGAGACTAGTATCAGCAGTTTAGGGGAAAATACTCTCACAAGGCTAATGGAGGCGGGTAACGGCATTATTCGCTGTTATTCGGATGGTTCTAGACAGAAGGAAACTGGTCTGTCAGGAGCGGGAGCATGGCTGCAGGAGTTAGACTGGGGGAGATCTATGGTCTTGGGTGGTATGGCCACTGCCTTTCAGTCTGAGGTCATTGGTATTATTGAATGCTGATGCCTTGCGGAGGAGTAGCAGAGAGAGATTAAAGAGGTGCGGATATTCTCTGATAGTCAAGCCACACTGAGGGCTTTGAGCAAGCCATGTTGGAATTCCAAATTGATGGGAGAATGTAGGAGAAGGCTAAATGCCCTAGCTCGGAGGGGAAAGGTGCAGCTCTATTGGGTACCCCAGCATGCAGGAATAGAGGGCAATGAGAGGGCGGATCGGTAGGCTAGAGAGGGATCCTCCTTACCTTTTTGTGGAACCGAGCCAGCCTTTGCCGTCATTAAGTGGTTCTGTGATAGTCAGATTAGACTTTGGAAGACTAGAATTTTGGAGAAATGCTAGGAGGACACGCAGAGGTGCCTCCAGGCTAAAAGATTTATCAAAGGGACTAAGCACGGAGTTTCAGAGTACCTCCTGTCCCTTACTAGGATAGGATTGAGGACCTTGGAGGGTGTAGTGACTGGACACACATAGATGTCTAGTCATTTGCATAATATAGGGAGGATGCCTAGCCCCATATTTCAGAACTGTGATGATGGAGTTAGGGAAACTGTTATCACTATTTATGTCAGTGTCCCCGTTTCGCTGGTACCAGGTTTCGTGTATTTGGGAGGGCATCATTCTCGCATAATTGCCTGGGAGGGTTGGAGCTGAAAGATATTTTAGGATATTGCAGACGAACCGGCAGACAATAGGGGGGAGATTTATTAGGGGGATAATCTGGGAGGAAATTGGGGGGGATAAAAGCCACATAGGCTTAGGTCCTGGGCCGACAGGCACCCAGTTTTAATAATAATATGTCACGCTAAGGAGGCATCTGCCACACAACTAATAAGGATTACTGCAGATCCAAAAAATCCTGCATTATCTGGGGATAGTTAGGTCAGTTAAGAATGCCAAAATAGTGTGGGTAGCAAAACGTGAAGTACCTACTAGGACTAGCATCCTGGTTAGAAATAACATAAGCTACACCATCTTTCAGAATTTATAACGAGGGGCTTAATTCCATTTCTGTGTTCCATGCGAATTTTGGAAGCAATCACCGCGACGTTATAGTAGCATCCGGATGCTTCGCTGTGAACGCTGTTTTGTCAGGATAATGAGGATGTGCTTCACTTGCCGGAATGGAGATTATCCTCCATCTCATACCTCTCATTCGAAAGAATGGCGAAGGGAATGGAACAGGTCATTAGGTGATTACAAACTCTAAATTTACGATCATAAAATACAGTTACACTTGTGATCTAACGAAAACCAAAAATCGTTGAAGCACACAGACTGTAAAATGAACTATATTTCACAGTAACTGGTTGGATACAATTTTTTTTTAATTAAAAATATGAAAGTGTTGACAATATTACTAAAATGAAATTAACCTGATGTTTTATTAATTAAACGAAAATATCTAGTGAATATGTTTTCTACCCAGCGGTAAATTGCAATTGAAATTCAATATACCATACAACAACATATAACAGCTACACGATATGTATTATTTGATGACCTTCAATATGTATAACACCGGAAGAACAGTAAATATAGGAGCAATGGGAACAGATCATTGTTCAAACATCAAAATTAAAAGCCACAAAAAAAGACTTTTTTATGCAGATTTATGGAACATTAAGGTTTTTTTTTTTGTAAAAATCAGTTAAAATTGGAAGTTTACCACTTTCTCAAAAATCAATATACCAAATCAGTTATCTGCAATGATTATTTCGAAAACTACTAACTACATCGACTAATTTAATTTATAATGGATGAGTTGGATGGAGAGAATTGGTTTGGTTTGATGAGTTAACAAGACCTAGTTGAACACTGTTATATAATGATGAGTTTTACTGACTGCCTGGACTTAAAAGTAAAGATGGTAGATTTAGAGTGGAGGGGGTAATGACACGTTGTGACTGGTGAACTATCTTCTAATCTAATTTAAACTATATTTTATCTGTGTCCCTGTCGCTGTATTTATATAGTTTCTCCCACTTCAGTCCGAGAGAATGCCTGGCATTTTGTTTCTCTTTCACTGCTCTCTTGGTTGCTGTTACAAATTCATCTATTTGTGCATACACTTTCATTGAAACATTTTATAAAAACAATTAATTTTAAACGTTTTTGTAGGAATAATGCACTTATACACTTTCTTCTAAAGTGATATCACGTTTTCCACTGCATGTATACAATAACTTCGCACCAAAACCAACCAGATTTGAAATTTAACGGTAGAAATACCTAAAAAAAAATTATTTTTTTGAAAAATTGTTACAAATAAAAGTGATAGGTTTGTATATCTGTACAGTTGGAATTTCAATTTTAAAGGAAATCGTTAGAGTTGTTCCCGAGAAAATTCCCCCCTCCCAAAACTCAAAAAACCTATAACTGTAAAATCTCACTTCCGGTTAACCGATTTTTGTCAAATTTGCAATTCTACCAATGCTTCTAAAATATATATTAATATTATCATGGTGTTAGAGAAAAGCTTGTATTCCCTTAAAGCCCTCCCCCCAAAATAATTCAATTTTCTCGGGACAAGTTTTCTCTAACCCCCCCCCCCCCACAAAACCCGTATTTCCGGTTAAAACTCAAATTTTGAAAATATCTGACACCATCGCAACACTTCCTCTTTGCTAAGGAATGAAGTGGGAGTAAAAAAATGCCTATTAAGAATGTAATAGGATCCGAATCATTAAAGATTCATAGGATCTGAAAAGCGGAGAAGCTCCCATTATATGAATTAAATGTTAGTTACACCCCACCTAGGCCAGACTGGGAAGTAAGAGTTCGATTCATACGAGGGTAAGTCAAATATAAACCGGACTTCTTCTTAGTGCCTCATCAGGCCGTCCCAAACAAGATGGCGGGAGCAGCCCTGTCAAGGTCGGTGATTTAGGAGTGGGGGAACTTAATCGGCAATTGTTTATCTCTGTTCTGTCGCCAGTACAGCCATGACTGAACAAGAGGTTACATCGCGCGTTACGCAACGTATTATTGTTAAGTTTTTAACTAACGAAGGTGCTAAACCAACGGAAATTTTGCCTTGATTAAAAGCACAGTTTGGTGAGGGTACCCTTTCTCGGACCCAAGTGTTTGATTAGGTGAACGTGAAAATGTAGGTGACGATCGACGCCCAAGATCAAGTGTCACAGATGACAAATCCGTGTTGTATGTAATCTTATTGAAGGTGACCGCCGCGTAAAAATCGATGAAATCGCTTCAGAGTTAGAAATCAGCCATGGAAGCCGCTTATACCATAATCACAGAGCATCTTAGCTTCAGAAAAGTCTGTGCTCGATGGATTTCGAGGTTACTGACCACAAATCAAAAAGAGGTCAGATTGCAAATCAGATTGCAAATCACTGAGGGACTTTTGTATCAATTCCGGCAGGAAGGGGAGTTGTTTTTGAGGCGCATTGTGACATGTGATTAGACGTGGGTGCACCACTACACGCCGGAATCAAAAATGGTGAAAAAAAGATGAAGCATTCTCTGTGAAGGCAAAAACCCGTCTCTTTGCCGGAAAAGTGCTCGCGGCTGATTTTTGGGATTGGAGGGGAGTTTTACTCGTTGACTTCCTAAACGGTGGACATACAGTGAATTCCCCCTACTATTGCCAACTGTTGGAGTCAGTGAAAGCCGCCTACAGAACCAAAAGCTGGGATATTCCAATCAGAGATGTCATCCTCCTTCATGACAACGCCAGGCCTCACAAGGCAACTTTGAAAAAGGACAAATTGGTCAAACTGCATTTGGAAAACCCTTAAACACCCTCCCTACAGTCCAGAGTTATATTCCTGTGACTACTTTTTGTTTGGGCCATTGAAACAAGCACTGGGAGGAGAACAGTTTGAAAACGATCAAGCTATCGAAGATTATGTGCGCAATTGACTGATGAGTCTACCTCAAAACTTCTTTGAAGAAGGGATCTTCAAGCATCCAAAACGCTGGGAAAAATGTGTAGAGTGTAAAGGAGACTATGTTGAAAAATAGTGAATATGTGTTTTGTAATTTCTTATCATAAAGAAATATATACAAAAAAAAAAGTCCGGTTTATATTTGACTCACACTCGTATATAAATAGAACGACAGTTTTTACAACAACAGTACATTCCAGTCAGCAACCTATCTAATTTTTTATTACTCATCCAGTCTGTCTCTTTATTATTCTCTCGCTAACTAACTTTTATTTAACTTCTGTAAAGTTCTTGGAGTTTGTGTGTTCTAATCATTATATAGTGTTCAACATATTATCTAGTTTTCTTTCTAATCTCATTCCTAAATTCATTCTCTCTTAATTCTCTCTTTCTTACATCCATTATAAAGAGGGCGAAAAAAAGTGCACTTTACAGGGACACCTATAATTAATTTTGCCCGGTAAAATGTATTTTAAAAACAGTGTTTGGTATAATACCTATAATTTATTTTCAAGTTTAAATAAAATCGTTAAGAGTTTTGGAAAAATGGAACAAAAAAATGAAAAAAAAAATCACATGTAATAAAGACGTACATTTCTGCGTAACAGATGTTCTTTGAGTTTAGTAGAGTGGTTGCATCTCTCCAATGATTGGTTAAAAACAATTTTTCCGTAAAATTAATCCAATAACGGCCATATTTTCGTTGACAGACTGTTTGAAACCTTTTCCTCCGAATCCCCTAGATATCATCAGAGATCTGATCTATTGGAGAGGTAGGTTTCCATCGAAATCCGTCAAATAGAAATGGCAATTTTAATAGCACCCATCCACAGCAGAGAGAAGAGAGGCCCTCTCTGGTTAACAGAGACTACTCTCTGAATTAGGCAGGCTAGAGTGGGAGAACCTGTGTATATAAGCCAGTGGGAATCTATCTAAAGAAATCTATCATATACAACCATACCATATACAACCGTACACCAGTCATCGCATCGTGTCGTATCTCTACTCTCACCAGTCATGCTATCATTTTCATTATAAAGTCCAGTGCAGTTAGTGTAACTTAGCTACATATATTAGTGTCAGCATATCTCGTTCATTTAATTAAACCTAATTTCTCTCATCCAACAACCCCATTATAGCAATTTAGTGTGAAAGTTTATATTTCATTTAGTTTTTCACAGTTTTTCTTTTAACTATTTTTTATACGTATTTACTTACTTTATACGTATTTAGTCATTTTTTTTTGTTTTTGTTATATCACATTTATATGAATCTTTTTTTATTCTAGGGAAAATTAATTTATAAGATGTTCTGCTAAGCTGTGACGTAATGAATCCCCTTCTCATAATGACTAGTTTAATTTAAATAATTACACGGTCCCAGTTATTTTGGAAATATTTAAGCAAAATTTGTTATAAAAGTTCCAAGTCTTAATTTTTTTTTTTTTTTTTTAGAAATTTCCGTCAAGAGAAAAACCCCGTATGGGGGAATGTTCCATAACAATTTAATCTATCTGGTTTTCGTTTAAAAGTTATAATAAAAAGTAGTTTATTTATTTTATTTAATCAAGTTGTTAAAAAATGTAATTGGTTTTTAATAGTTCAGACAATTTTTTTACTTTCTCTTTTTTTTTTTAAAATGAAATAAATAAACTTTTAATAAAAAAGAGTAATGACGATGGTTGATGAAAGCCACATGAAACTTGCTCCCTATGTCATAAAGATGTCAATTAGTTTTGGAAGTTTTCGGCTAAATAATTGAAAATAGGAGAGAATTAAGTTTCATTTATAAACTGTAAGCTGGCTCTAATACTACAAGTAAGTAATATAGCCTCTTTTAGAAGTAACTAATGTGATTAAATATCCCCTCCTATACCTGAAATATTTTTTTTATTTTTTTTTTTTTAGAGTACTTTGATTGCCTTAATCATCTGGACAGACAATTTTGGACAAAAAAAAAAAAAAAGAATGGCTTGTAATGAATAAAGAGAAAGTACCCCTCCATTGTCGAAAGCATCCCTTACTTTCGAAAAATCAAAACTTCTTCTTTTGGACAACAAATACTTCCTAAATTTGTAATCACTTCTCTACGTTTCTGTCATTAGGAAATATTTATTTTTGAAAAAGAAAGGGAAAAATGTCACTTTTATATATTCCAGTGCCAGCCAGGGTTGCCTTTGACAATTTAAATGAAAGTTGTATGTATACCACTCTCTCACAGCTTAAAAACTCTTCTGCAAACAGATACGTTTTTTGTCTAATATTAAGACTTTGTATGAATCACTTTAATCCCTAAAGACTAATAAAACTTGTATTACTCACTAGATAATAAAGGTATAATTCACTGACTTTTTTTTTTTTTTGTCGAAAGAAAACTTGAGGGCAGAATAGACTTTACAATGATGCAGTAATTGAAAAAGTGAGAAATTAAAGTATGGAAAAAAACTGAAATGATTTGACCATGAACAATGAAAGAAAGAGAAAAAGGAGATGGCCGAAAACAATTGTTAATAAACAACATAAGTGAAAGTATGACGTACAACAAGAAAAGCATGGAAGATATAAGCAAGGAAAACTAAGAGGGAACTAAGAAAGTGATCATCAAACAAGAGGAGAAGTAGTAAAAAAGTATTTAGGTTTAAAATTCAGCTTCATTCACTTACGCATGGTGAATCCTGGGACCTGAAAGAAAATGAAAAGAGCCATATCCAAGTAGCTGAGATACGGTACCTCAGAAAAACCATGGGGATGTCGAAGAGAGAAAGGCAGGATAAGATATGCCACAATTTGAACAGCCTTATCCAAACTGTGGAAATTGAGGGCGATTGAGGTGGTTTGGGGACAAGACTTTCGGGTAAAAGGCCGAGAGGGAAGAAGGAGATGGTCCTGGGAGGACAGTACGAAAAAGATAATTGCGGACAGAGGGCGTGACTAGGGTAAGCAGCGCCAGAAGCTTGTGTAATGGTACAGCAAAGATAATGCAACCACAGCAGAGTGAAGGGAGGCCCTCTCTGGTTAACAGAGACTACTCTCTGACTTAGGCAGGCTAGAGTGGGAGAACCTGTGTATATAAGCCAGTGGGAATCTATCTAAAGAATCTATCAGAAACAACCATACAACTGTACATCGCATCGTGTCATATCTTTACTCAAACATTCATTCTATCATTTTCATTATAAAGTCCAGTGCAGTTAGTGTAAACTTAGCTACATTATATTAGTGTCTTCATATCTCATTCATTTAATCAAACCTAATTTCTCTCCTCAACAACTACATTATAGCTTGTCACAAAATAGTGATCAGTGGCGAAATTTCTATCAAACCTCTACCACCTTCAAGTAGATAAGGTGAACAAAATGAAATAGAGAATTCAGCTTCAAAAAATTTTTATCTTAAAAATTTCCCAAAACTTCATAATAAATTTCAAGATAAGAGGAGCAAGTAAAAATAAAAAAAAGAAGAAAAGAATACATGTTACAATGAAAAATAAATACTAAAACAAAATTAACTAGGTTATAAAGTTTTATTTAAGTTGCATTACTGTGGTCTCTTTAAGATCTTATAAATATGAGTATTAAGGCATATATTAGTCCGCGACGAACCAAGCTGCACTATGGCTAACTTTGTAAGGAAAAAATATTTACACTTTTATGGTATCGCTTCAGTTATTATTTTTTCTAAAATATGGCCAATAACTATTATGCCAAATGAGGATTCAAGATTTTGTCCGGAAAGTTAATCCGGAAATTTTGGAATGTAAACATTGAAGAAACGAAAATAATAATAATAATAATAATAATGAAGAAATTGTAAGTAGTTTTAATTAGTTTTTTACTTTCTCCTACTCCTCTAGTAAGAGGAAGTATTATAATCGTGTCAAATTTTCGTTATCTAGTTTTCACCGGAAATATCCGTTTTGAGGTCCCCTGAGTCCAAAAAAGTGGTTTTTAGCAAATAGTCTATATGTGTGTGTTTGTCTGTCTGTGTATTGTATGTGAACAACATAGCTCCGAGCATAGCTCAACCGGAAGTACTTGACTTTACTTGTTTTTTTTTTTTTTACTTTTTTGCATTTCTCTCAAAAATTGGCTCCGACGATTTTCATCAAACTTGGATATTAACTAACCGGAAGTGCGTTTACATTACCACTTTACTACATTATTTTTTCACTTTTTCGCGATTTTCTTAAAAAATGATTCCGATTCTTGAAACTTCAACTTTATGATTCCAACAAAGATCTACAACTTTTATTTAAAATATTTCTCTGGGAAAATTCATTTAAGGGCATTTTTGGCGGAGGGGCGGGGTTATGTTTTTCTCTAAAGTGCTATCATAGTTGATTATACAATTCTATCATCCAAACAAAATTAATTAGAAATAAATAGATGGCAAAATTCCAAGTTTCAAGGAAATCAATAAACCGGAAGTGAACTTTTACTGGACAGTTTTTTTTTTTTTTTTTTTTTTTTCGAAGAATTTCATTAAATTTAGTACACAAACTATAAAATTTGTCAATTATAATTTTGAGAACTGGAGTAAGAGAAAGTTGTGTGAGTGTTTCACACCAGATTTTTTTTTTAGGCACCGCGACTGGATCTGTACATAAATTTGGAAACCATCATAGCCAGCTGGAAGATCTTCGAGGTCCCCAGATTTTTTATTTGATTTTGTGACAGAAAAATTTTATATAAATCCGATATTGAAATAGATTTAGAATTTAGATAAACGACATAGATAAATATGGCTTTCTACAAGAGCAACTAGTTTTTTTATGAAGTTTTATTCTCACTTCATCTTTTTATTTTTTCTTTCGACATTATTTTGTATTTCCATTTAATGCCGCTCCCTAGCCAACGTAATATATGCAAAATCTTTAAACTTGGAGGAGTCCCAATAAGTATAGGAGTGTTTTAAGTCTAGACATGGAAATTTTATATTAATTAAAACAATTTTTATATTAATTTTATCAATATTAATTTTTCTCTTATTACTCTAGATGTTTTGTGAAAACCCACTATTAATATTCAACATAACCGTGAGTTAATTAAATACAAATATTTCAACAAGATCCTCCGCCCACAAATTAGAGAATTGGAGAAAATTAATTCCCTAACTAAGCCATAAAACAGAATTCACTATTACCCATAATTCCTTTCTCTATACAATAACAGAAGGATTTATTGTTGAATGCTGTGCCAACAAACGGCAAAAACATGACTTTGAATAGAAGATATGCCAAAATATACAGTGATTTATAAACACAGATGGCAAATATACCGTACTAGGGGGGGTGTGTCATATTAAAAGCAAAAGTTAAAATATGTTTTAGACCAACTAACTAATTCATCAATTAACGATTTCATATATCCAAATTTTGAAAAAAAAAAAAAATACTACTTTAAATTGACTTATATAAAAAAAAATAAACATTGTATTTTAAATTTAAAATTATTCTTATTGTAAAAGAAGACAATCAGATTAAATCAAATCAAATTCTATATGAAGCATTCCAATCGCAAGACTACTTCTCTAATGCATTCTCTCAATTCTATAAAAAGGGAAGGAGTTAGCTCAATGGTTAGCGTACTGGACTCCCACGCGGAGGTTCCCGGGTTCGAGTCCAGCTATCCTGCCCATAGATTTTTTTTCTTCCTAGGACCCTTCTACAGCTGACTGACCGGTAATGGACAGTGTTGTCTGTAATAGGGATTGTATACTGGTTTACCGATTTAATCTTTTAACTGATAAATTGACAAAAAAAAAATCGTTCGGTAAAATGAAAAATACTTACTAGAAATATTTATGTAGAAAATATTGTGCATGGAGCCAAATGGTTTGAGGGAGTATTTTTACTCACATAGGGTGAAACTTCCCTATGTTTCTAGAGACGGATATTCTGTCGTCACAGAACCTCATTCAAGTCCAACCAGCGCGTCCTCGTCGCGGCTCTTGAAACATGTGCAGAGGGTAACCTTCGGGCTATTTGGGAACCTAGCACTCCCACGTACCTCAGCTACAATTACAGACTAACAAAGTGCAGCGATCTCTTACTGGACATTTTGGTTTAAGGAGACTTCTCTACATAATGGGGCTCATGCCGGATCCATTTTGTAGAGTCTGTGAGACAGAGGAAGAAACACCCATCCATCTTATGACTGATTGCTTGGGTTGTGAGGAAATTAGGTTCAGAACCTTTGGTCGGAATAGGATGTCTGTGGAAGAGCTTAGGCTATTTCCGCTTAATGGTTATTGTCCGATTTATTCGGACTGCGGTGAATCTTAGATGGATTAGATCCGGGTCTGGATTTTTGTTATAGACCCGGCTTGTTGTTGTTTTTCTTGGGGTAGCTATATGGGGGCCCAGTGAGGCTTTGGGTAGCGTAGGGTTTCCCTCCTCACAGACAAATAATAATAATAATAAATATTGTGTTAATAGATATTTAAAAGGGCTAAAGAGAAATCGAAAATAAAAAAAACATTATATTATTTTTATGTGAGATATTTTTTTGTTAATTTTAATTTAAACTTTCTTGGGTTTGAGAGGCCGCTGTAAATCGTACAGAAAGCGTTAGTTACCAGTTAGCATTATGTGATTTGTGCTCTGCAGATTTTTTGAGATTTTTAAAGGTTTAAAATCTTTTGCTATCAACGTTTTTTTCTTAAACAGTATTATTATTATTATTATCAAACGGGTGCCCAAAGGCGCGGGACCTAAGCCTATATGGCTCTTATCCCTCCGATACCCCCCGTAACCCCTTAATTAGTCTCCCCCGGTAACTTGCCGGTTAATCTACAATATCTCAAGATATCCCTATACTCCAACTCGCCTAGACAATCCTGCGAGAGTGGTGTCCTCCCAAATATACGAAACCTAGTTCCAGCGAAACGGGGACACTGACATAAGTAGTGATACACCGTTTCCCTAACTCCGTCATCACAGTTCTGACAAATGGGACTCCGCGTCTTTCCTATGTTAAACAAGTGACTGGACACCCAAGTGTGTCCAGTCACTATTCCTACCAAGGTCCTCAAACCCGTCCTACTAAGAGACAGGAGATACTCCGAAATTCCCTGCTTGCTTGCCTTTATAAATCTTTTAGCTTGGAGGCACCCCTGCGTGTCCCCCCAGCGTTTCTCCAAAGCTCTCGTCTCCCAAAGTCTAATCTGTTTGTCGCGAAACGTCTTTGTAACGGCCAGGGCTGGTTCAGGACCACAAAATGGTAATGATGATCCCTCCCTGGCCAGCCGATCCGCCCTCTCATTGCCCTCTATTCCCGCATGTCCGGGTATCCAATAGAGATGCACCTTACCCCTCCGAGCCAAAGCGTTGAGCTTCCTCCGACATTCTCCCACTAATTTCGAACTCCACCAAGGCTTACTCAAAGCCCTTAGTGCGGCTTGGCTATCCGAGAAAATCCGCACTTCCTTGAACTCTCCCTGCCACTCCCCCACCAGGTGGCAGCATTCAATGATGCCCACCACCTCAGACTGAAAAACAGTGGCCAAGCCACCCAAGGCCACCGAACTCTCTTTATCCAGTTCCTGAAACCAGGCTCCCGCCCCCGACAGGCCAGTACCCTCCTGCCTAGAGCCATCTGAATAGCAACGAATAATGCCGCTGCCCGACTCCGTTGGCCTCGTAAGATTATCATCTCCTATACTGCCAATCGTAATCTCATAATCTCTCTCAAAACTTCTTAAACAGTAAGTAAATATCTCCTTTTTTAATATTTAAAAATAATAATAAGTAAATGTTTCACATATTTTTTCAAATTAATAACAATTTTGAATACACCACATTATGACAGGACATTAATGTAATACTATTGTAAAATAGCATTAAAAATTGACCCTTAAATAAATTTTTTATTTCTAACAATTAATTAAAATAATTAAATACAAATTTTATTACAAGTTTCTAATGTTATGTGCCTTAACATTGTGCAAAATATGTATTTTTCTAACAAATTATTTACGTATTATTACAAAAAAAAAAAACGTACAAAATATGTATTATTCTAAAAAAATAAAAATTATCGGTCATTTACCGGTGAACCGGTATTTTAATTTTCATTACTGGTAAATGAAAAAGTCGATAAATTTACAATCCCTAGTCTGTAACGAAAGAACACTGTCCGAAGGTCAGCAGTGCAGTAAGAATGCTCCGGGCGTAAATCACCATAGATGTTGACGCGCCTTAAATTAAAATAAAATAAAAAAAATTCTCTAAGGCAATTTTTTTGTATATATATTTGCATTAAATTTTTAATATATTTATTTGCATTAATATAGGAAAAATATGGTCTAATGATGTGGCCAAAAATATAACTTATCCCCCCCCCCTAGAACGAACCTCCTAAACATGTTTTCCAAGAAACTTTCAAATACGAGGTGTGTAAATTAAGTAATGAGACTGATTTTCTAGTGTTCGATCTGGCAACACTGGAGACGCGGCGCATGCGTGGTAGGGCAAGTAAACATCTGATACACGTCCAGTGCAAATTTGAAAATGCTAGAGTTGTTGCACTGTCCGTAGTGACTTTTTTTGTGAGCAAGGTTTTTTCAGTGCGTTTTAAAAATGAGTGACATCAATTACGAGCAACGTTGTGCTATCAGGTTTTGCTTCAGACTTGGGCACAGTGCAACGGAAACGTTTGAAAAACTGTGCCAGGCCTATGGAGACAATGTTTTGTCGAGAGCACAGGTTTTTAGATGGTTTAAGTCGTTTGCAGAAGGAAGGGAATCAATTGTGAAGACGAGCCTCGCAGCGAAAGGCCTTCATCTACAAGAACCGACGAAAATGTTGGCAGAATCCGCGATCTCGTGCGCTGAGATCGTCGTTTGACAGTCCGAATGATCGGCGAAGAGTTGAATTTGACTCACACAACCGTTCATCAAATTTTGACTAATGAATTGGGGATGAGAAAAATTTGTGCAAAAATGGTTCCGAAAAATTAATTTCTATTAATGAGTATTTGGCCAGTAATAACATTCCTGTGGCTCCTCAGCCTCCTTATTCACCCGACTTGAGTCCATGTGACTTTTTTTTTGTTCCCCAAATTGAAAAATCACCTCAATGGACGTCATTTTGGAACATTGGAGAATATTCAAACAGCCGTAACCGACCAACTGAAGTCTATTCCAGTATCCGAGTTCCAGCACTGCTATGACGAATGGAAGAATCAGTCTTCAGCGTTGTGTGGCTTCCCAAGGTAGTTACTTTGAAGAAGACAATGTTGAATTGTAATTTTATTTGAATAAAAAAAAGATAAAATTCAGTCTCATTACTTAATTTACACACCTCGTATATCATTAAATTTTTAATATATTTATTTGCATTAATACAGGAAAAATATGGTCTAATGATGTGGCCAAAGATATAACTTATCCCCCCCCCCCTAGAACGAACCACCTAAACATGTTTTCCAAGAAACTTTCAAATAAGTTTCGAAACAATTGGTGTGAAATATTCATATGACTTTTTATTTATTGCTGTTAATAAAAATGACAAATTTTTGATTACACTTAAAAAATGTTACCATTATTTACCCTAAATATTATATATTAGGCAGTGAAGACGAGTACAAACAAAGTGGGGGGAGGGAGCAGGTAGTGTAGAAGTATGAATATATTATAGTCCAGTAAATAGGCGCCAACAACATGAACAAACTAAATAATTTTGAAATTTAAAATTTTACGGTTCATCGGAGCTGTTTTCGAGAAAAATCGCCACAAATTGAAAAAATCAATATACTTACACTTCCGACTGAAACCTTCGTTTCGTTAATTATTTTCTCTTACAGCAGAGTAAGAGAAAGTAATTAGATAAAATTCAGGCTAATTTTTTTTTTTTTGTAAGATTTAATTCTAAATTTAAAATATTAAAGAGAAAGGTTTCTTTTTGAGAATTGAATTTTATACGATTTCTGTTTATACGAATATCAGTCCGGTTATCAGTTACATAATAAAAACACTTTTTTTCTTAGAATCGCTGTATGAGGCATTTGACTTTTATCAACCTAAACGCATATTATTTCACCATCAAAGCCAGCCAACACATTCCTAAATTGGTGTTACTGACAGCCATATACAAAGTTCAAAGGCAGACTTATATGGGAACCCCAAAAGAACTCCAAAATCTATCTTCAACCAGATATTGAATTAAAAAGTTAAATATTATTATTATTAATGAAACTTGGTGCCTAATGGCTCGGGCCCTAAGCCTATATGGCTTTTATCCCCCCGTATCCTCCCAATTCATCCCCCTACTTAATCTTTCCCGGTAGTTTACCGCGTCAATCTGCAATATCCTAAGACATACTTCAACTCCAACTCACCCAGGCAATCCCGCGAGAGTGGTGCTCTCGCAACTACAAGAAACCTAGTACCAGCAAAACGGGGACACTGACATAAGTGGTGATACACCGTTTCTCTATCATCACAGTTCTGACATATGGGATTAGACGTCCTCCCTATATTATGCAAATGACTAGATAGCCATCTGTGTCCAGTCAGTACATCCACCAAGGTCCTCAGTCCTGTACTACTAAGGGACAGGAGGTAATCTGAAATCTCATGCTTGGTTTCTTTGATGAATCTTTTAGCGTGGAGGCAACCCTGCGTGTCCTCCCAGCAATTAAACGTCTTAGTGACGGCAAGGGCTAGCTTGGGACCGCAAAAAGGTAAAGAGGATTCCTCCCTAGCCAGCCGATCCGCCCTCTCATTGTCCTCTATTCCCGCATCTTTATTCCCAATAGAGCTGCACCTTTCCCCTCTGAGCTAAGGTGTTAAGCCTTCTCACATACATTCTCCCACCAATTTCGAACTCCAACACGGCTTGCTCAAAGCCCTCATCAGCCGGTCTGACGGTCATTCCGCACCTCTTTATTTAATCTCTCCCTGCCATTCCCCCGCTAGGCAGCAGCATTCGATAATACCCACAACCACGGACTGAAAGACAGTGGCCATACCAAATTAAAAAGTTAAATAAGTTTTGAAAGAGCGCTTAAGTATACATTAATACAATGAAGAACTTAAACATTGGAATCTTGATCTTTTAGGTTTCCGCGGCCATTTTCCGGAAATGGTTAATGATTTACTCCTACTATTTTTTTTGTTTGTTTGAATGTCATTGTTGAATTCAGTTGAGAAAAACTTAATTTATATTCCTTAATTTCTAAAATTTTTCCTAAATCATATATTTTGTAGTATTCATTTTTTGCAGTGATTTGTCGATCTCATTAGCAAGAATCTAATGAAAAACACTTGATTTTCCAGGTTGAAACCGGCATCAATGGATTGCTAAAAACCGAAGTTTCGCCCATGTTGCAATGAACCTCTTCAGGGGTACTTCTGAAGAGGGTCCTTACAACATGGACGAAACGCTGCTATTTAACAAACCACTGAACCTGGAAAATCAAGCGTTTTTCATTAGAATCTTGGTAATGAGATCCACAATCACAGCTTCTGCAAGAAATGAAAACTTCCAAATATAGTATTTAGGAAAAATTTTAGAAACTAAGGAATATAAATTCTAGTTTTACTCAACTGAATTCAACAATGACATTCTAAACAAAACAAAAGAAATAGTAGGAGGAAATCATTAACCATTTCCGGATGGCAATTCAAGTTTAAATTATATGTGTAGTGAATCATTATGGTAGGGGAGGGGCAGTGGATTTTCTGTTGTTGTAGTTGTTGTTGTTAATTAGTTAATTGCTAGACAGACCTTTAAAGTGGTATAAATTGTTTGAATACTCTATTTGTATAACTATATAAATAGCGACCACAATCAAGAAAATATTGGATTTATAATAAAATTAGAATAAATCAAAAATAAATTCCAATATTATGACCCAGCTGTTATTATTTGTAACTTCAACATGATTTATATATGCTTCAAACACGGAAAACTGACCAATAGATTAGGTTGGTCCTTAAGGAAAATTTATAAATATATAAATCTAAATTAGTTTACAGACAGACAGTCAAACAATAACAAATTTTTGTTTATCAGTATTAGATTATGTCTGAAATAGATTTGAAACAATAAAGTTATAATTAAAATCCAGTCATCAAGTGTTAAAATGAAGAAAGTTATGTAATAGTGGAAATTTGAAAGTAAATAAGTTCTAATAATCGCTCTTGAAGATGATAATGTCTTTTAATTAAAGAATATCATTAATTGTATAATAATAATAATAATAATAATAAAATAATCATCATCATTCTTTAATGATCAAATTTAATTTGTATACCTGAGCGGCTTTATTTGGAAGTGCTCTATATCATAACTAAAAAAAATCTGGTGTGAAACACACACACAACTTTCTCTTACTCCAGTTTTCAAAATTATAATTGACAAATTTTATAGTTTCTGTACCAAATTTAATGAAATTCGTCCAAAACTGAGAAAAAACTGTTCAGCAAAAGCGCACTTCCGGTTTACTAATTTTCTTAAAACTCGGAATTTTAGCCATCTATTTATTTCCAATTAATTTTGTTTAGGTGATGGAATTGTGTAATCAATTATGATAGTACATTAGAGAAAACCTAACCCCATCCCTCCTCCAAAAGTGCACTTAAATGAATTTTCCCAGAGAAATGTTTTAGATAAAAGTTGTAGATCTTTGCATGTTTAGTTTATATACGAAGTTTCAAAAAAATCGCGTCGGAATGTATCGAAATATTCAAGCAGATTTTTTGGACAATGAAATATCAATCTTTGAACTTTGTGCGATTTTTTTTGTTGGTATCACTCTGTCTCTCTATCACTCAAACACTTTCTCATCCAAAGGTAAAAAATATATAAAGAGAAATTTCTAGAAACAGAGATTTTCATATTCAGGGGAAGCACAAAAAAACAGATAAAATTCCGATGAAAAGCATTATTTCAAAATTACTTCCGTCTTGCTGTGAAATAAAGTAATAAAAAGTTAGCGAGTGAGTTCAATAGAAGCAATTCCATGGAAAACACAGCAGCCGCTACTTTAAAGGAAGGGAGTTTCTCTTATTCTGGTTGTTTGTATAAAGCGAGGTCTCTCTCTATGAGAGCACGCTAGTAGCTAGTTGACGTCACCAAAGCAATTTCCCGTATGGGCCCCAACCTTGAAGAGTTGAAATACAAAAACTAATATTGATAAAAAGAACACTCTATTCTACTGTTACTAAATTTTTGTTGTTGTTTTTTGGCCAAACATATTAGCAAAGAAAGGTGTGGCTGGTTAAAAAGGGTTAAATGGTTTAAGTGCTATAATAGGTCCCAGATCAATCCAAACCAGTTTGCCGCCATTAACTTTGCTAAATGTGAGTAGGTTTTAAAGGGTTTCCCATTCTATATATATATAATAGGTTAGCTAAAAGTACTTTTCCCTGTGCCAATACAATTTTATGAACAGAAAAATTCTGCAATATATTTAATGAAAATAACGGAAATGCAACTGTACTTTAACCTTAATATATCGTCTGGCTAGCAATTCAGGAAATCTATTATCCCACTATGGGGTATATACATTTGCGATAATGTTCAGATTTAATAGTTGAACATTAAACTTCTCTTTATTATAAAATAAAAATAATAGATTATTTAAAAAAAATTACAATATACACTCTTTAACACAACAAAAAATAATTATCTATATATATATATATATAAAATTCAGCACCCGTATGTTTGTGGCCGTAAAACTCGAAAAGTAGTCGATGGATTGACTTAAAATTTTTACACAACGTTACATTTCTATATAAGAGTGTTTATATATACTTTTTATTCCGAAGTTCCCACGGAAACGGGAAATTCCGAGCGTTTCGTGAGTTCGGCAGAAATAGACAGACGCAGACGAGTTGCGATCGTGGCGCGCTCTCCGCCGAAAAAATATTCTGCACAGTATACGTCAAAAAACGCAATCATGGCTTGGATTTCACAGAAGAAATGTACAATGAAGTGCTAATCTTCATTGAGGATCTTTGTCTTGCAATGTGTGGCAAGTTGTTGGCACTATTGAGAATAACAGTAACGAATAGGTCGATCAATGCAACATTCGAGAGAGAACTGCTCAGAGAGTAATCATACACCAGAAATGAATTACTTACAGCTATTCGTCCAATTTAAAATAAATAAAAAAAAAAAGGTTGGTGCGAAACACTCACACAACTTTCTCTTAATCCAGTTCTTAAAATTATAATTGACAAATTTTATAGTTTGTGTACCAAATATAACGAAATTCGTCGAAAACTGAAAAAGCTGTTCAGTATAAGCGCATTTCCGGCTTACAATTTTCTTAAAACTTGGAATTTTGGCCATCTATTTATTTCTAATTAATTTTGTTTGGATGATAGAATTGTATAATCAACTATGATACTACTTTAGAAGAAGCTGTAACCCAACCCCTCCCCTAAAAGTACCCTTAAATGAATTTTCCTAGAGAAATGTTTTAAATAAAAGATGTAGACCACTGCATGGTTGTTTAGTTTATGTACGAAGTTTTCAACAAAATCGTCGGAGCCATTTTTGAGAAAATCGCGAAAAAGTGAAAAAAATATTTAGTAAAGTGTTACAGCAAACGCACTTCCGGTAATCCAAGTTTTTCAAACTCGGAATTTCAACAACATATTTAATTCTAATTAACATTATTTAGATGACAGAATTGTCTAATAGACTGAAATAGCACTTTAGAGAAACCGTAACCCCACCCCTCCCACAAAAGT